>JAHXMU010037136.1:0-75349 GCA_019455685.1 Philornis downsi | reverse complement strand
GCATGAGAGTGAGGATGATGTGGGAGACCACCGCCACTTGCGGCACTATGATGATGAGCCGCTGCAGCCATATAATCGCTGACCATATCCGCCGGGTGAGTGGCATGAGGATGGGATGGCGGTATTCCGCACATACCACCTCCGTTACCCGGTACCATGTGGCCCGTTGATGCCGTCATGGAGTAGTGACTGTTATATTGATGGTAATCGTCGGCTACGGGTGGAAATTTCGGATCCAATCCATTATTCATGCCCATAGAACTCTGGACATGATGTGGTGCGTGTGGATGGTAACCCATTATAAATGAGCTCATGTTTGTTTGTGTTTTAGGGGAATTCTGATTGTGATCTTTCAAGCTTTCAGACGTTACTATGTTTAATAGATTTAATTTATTCTTCTTATTCTTATTCACTGATGTTTTCTTTTTTCTTTGCGCTTTCTGTGATTTGCCGTTATTTAAATTCTGTTTCAAAAATATAACTTTGAAATTTTATAAACTTATTTGCCAGCACTTTTGTTTTTATTTTTCTATAATTTTTGTTATTCTTATAGATTTAACACTATCACTGCAGGAGGTATTTTGGTTATTTTTTTTTTTCTTACACAACAATATTTTCTAGTATTTTTTTTTTTTTTTTTTTTTTTTGTTTTGTATACTTTGCTTGGTTGCTTAAAACAATTTTATTATATTTTGTTTTGTTTTCATATTCTTAACTTGCTTGTGCACAAAAATTATCTTTGAACCAAAATAAACGTAACATTTCCCGGGCTTTATTGAAGATCAACAACTGGGGGGAAATAATTTAAAAATGTTCCATGTTTTCTTAAGACTGGTTTAGAAGTCATCAAAGCTTCCGCTCTTCATTTCTGTGCACACAACACACGCGTTGTAACAAGTCAAAAGCAAATCAATACAATGGCAAAACGCTTGAATTCAATCAAACAATCCGTCCGTACCGTTCGTGACGAGGCGTTCTTTTGTTATGGCCAAACGTCAGAAAAACTCAAGCTGGCGGACCTGTTCGATTCGTACGCATTCGCAAAGATACTCGCTCGCTCATTCATTGTCCGTAGTTCACTGTTTAATGTGGGGTCGTAACAACTCAGCTCAGCGCACATTTACTCCATGCGATTTGTTGCCATAAGGTTTGTACATGTCGGCGGCCAATGCCAGGCGACAGGGATGAGAAATAGCACATAATACAAAATAGTACTTTGAAAAGATACAGAACATAATCTAATCATACTAACCAAATACACTTAATTTATTATATATACTAATATATACACTAATTTACATACTAATTTACTAATTTATATATACTAATATATACACTACTAATTTAGAGAGTTAATATTTTATTATCTGTTTGAATTGTACAAAAATATTTGATCAAAGATGTTTTGTTTTATATGGTTTTATATGAAAATACTTCTCAATTTGGGACAGACCGTGGACAGATTACAAGCACATATTTTTATGGCCACCTCGACGTGTCTGACGAACATTTCAAGTAGTCGACTAATTGACCAGTCTAGCAAATGCTTCTCAAACTGCCGTTCGCAATCGTCGTTAACCTGTAGGTCCTGTTAAATGAGTCCAAAAACAGAATGCAAAAATAGCTCATGAAATATGAGAAGCTCTTCCACAACTCATTCAAGGGATGCAAGGAAATTTCTTTTTTTTCACTTTCTAATTTGTTCTCTAAATGACAATTTTCCAGACGTGGATTTCTAGAAACATTCTCAACTTCGACCAACACAGAAGAGCAGCGGTTACATTGAAAACCCGAAATTCTGTGTTTATGTCATATTATGAATTGCAGTTAAGTTTACATAAAAATAGAAAATGGCTCGAAATTAGTCTTACACATATTTTTAAATTTCATTAGCAAGTTTATTAAATTACTTATAAATTCAATATGCCAGCATTTTCTAAGATTAACGCATCTGTCCTTTCCCAAGAGATATTACTAGAAAATTAAAAAAAATCACTTGCATCCCATGAATTGGATTTGGGAGAACTTCTCTCATTCAATGAACTCAAAGACATCCTAATTTTAGATTCACAATATTAGTAAATAAAAACTTGTAAAAACTAATAAATAAGAATTTTTGAAATGTGATATTTTGGTATTAGATTGGAAAAAAACTGTTTCCAGTGATGTCTAACACCGTAACTGTGTTAGTTGAAATCACATCTGAAATCGGAATGGGGTTACACTTAGAAAGACATTTGGATTCATAATGTAATTATTAATGTTAAAAAACATACAGCTGAAATAACTCTATAGATGATCCAACTTAAAAATTAGTCAATTAAAAATTTTAGAAAATATTCCTTTGACTCGTTTTTAGAAGCCGCTTTAAATATTGAGACCATTGGTGTAACAGTAACATCACAATTTCAATGTAAAGAGCTACAAAATGAATACATCAAGCTAAAGCTCAACAAATCTGCGTCGGAAAAAATTACCTAATAAATGGTTCACTTTTCTAAAAAAAAATTATTGTTCAATTTCCAATTACACTTTAGAGTAATTTCCCATGCGAATATATGAATATGTACATACTAAAGGACTTCATTTTGTCTGGAAGCAAATAAATAAGGACTAGTAAATTATGAGATAGCAAGAAAAGCTTACAAGTTTACATATTTTTGTGAGATTTTAATTATCATTTTGATGCTATATATGATATTTTGATTGCTATCGACCATCAGTTCGATAGAACATAAAGGGCCTAAATCCAGGTTTGTAATAATAAACAGTTTTATTGTTTTCTTAACAACAGTACCATTCATTCGTATGGTGGCTGTTAGTTGAAGTGGGAAAAGTCAGCATAACTCGTGTGATTTTAAAGAGATCTCCTTAATTGTTGGTGTGGTTATTGAAATATTTTAAAAAGTAAATATATTAATTGGTAAAAATGCAAAAGCGATATATTTCGTTCAAGAAGGATGCCTTTATGGTAGGGCCATTTATCTGGCAAAGAGCTTGCGTATTTTCTACGATGTTATGACCTGTTAGTATCAAAGCGGAGGCAAATTCTCCTAGAAGGCAAGAACTTGCTCTTGTAACCTCTAAAAAAATATTATTCTTCAGAATTTTTTCTACAATGTTTACAATTTATTCGTTAACTAACAGCAGTATGCGGTGGTATTTGATATAGTTAAAAGAACCGCCATAATTTAAGTATATTTATAAGCAAGCAATCTGGTCAAAATGCGGTTATTTAATAACAAAACACTATACGCTTTGCCACTGTTAGCATCAGATAAATTAACATGGTAGATGAGAGTGGAAGGCATCGGTTCAGAATGAAATAACGTGCATTTGCAAGGAAAAACCTATCCTTTTGATATTTTCGATATATTCCTAAACTTCACTTTTTAATTAATAGCATTATGAAGTGAGAAATGATGAACTAGAGCGCAGATTATTCCCACTGATACATTTATTACTGGGTGCGTTCATTGAATAATATTTTAGTAGGTATTTGATTGGACAAACAGGCTACATCGATATATTAAGGACGAAAAAAATACATTTTTATCATATCCACTTCGTATATCGCCACGACACTATGGTCGGCAAAACACGGTTATGAGAATATAAGCTTCGGTCCGGTCAAACTTTTGACTTCCGCCACCTGTTTCAAATATGATTGCTCTGATTCCTTTTAGTTGAATACAATAGAATACAACTGCATTCACAGTTTTGGACGACATAACCCATTCTTTAATTTTGCAGTGCATTGTTGATGGTTCCGGGCTATATTTTGCAAATAATTCCAGCAATGTTGTGCTTAAGGATTTGTGGATTATTTGATTAATATCGACTTTTTATGACATCTCGCAGCTCGTTCATCACATTAAGATGATTGCTATCGGATTTGGAACGAAATAGATC
The DNA here is from genome assembly GCA_019455685.1 of Philornis downsi. Classification (NCBI taxonomy): domain Eukaryota; kingdom Metazoa; phylum Arthropoda; class Insecta; order Diptera; family Muscidae; genus Philornis; species Philornis downsi. The sequence goes on along the minus strand of JAHXMU010037136.1, from coordinate 71,437 downwards.
GACCGTTTAAAGGCTGGTGTGGCTTGTCACGCTGTATCGTCTCCAAGTCTTGAATTTCTAATTACAACAGAATACGCTTGATATAATGTAGTCCTCTCCGTTAACTGAAACTATATTGCAATGTCTCCATAATTCCCACAGGCTTTCAAGCTACTGTCAATTTATAAATGAAATTTAAAAAAAAGTGCCAATAGCTCCTAAAACCTTTATATTGTCTAACAGCACTAAATAAAGTACCTCCGTACAGTCTACTCATTCCCGGCCGCTATATCGCTTTCATTTGATGTTCAGTTTCGACGAAACTTGATTTACTGGTTTCCAATACGAACACACACTACGATACATCCATGAGTACGAACGTCCATCCATCCATGCATTTACATCCACACATAGCTAGGTAGCCTAGCACGACGTGCGGGTATACATACATACAAGCTAGTATGTCTTGCTGTGGTAGGCCAACCCACACGCATTATTTGTGTTTTTCTCGCTATTCTAACTGAGGAGCCATAACTGCGTCGTGTCGTCTTCCTGTCACTACCATTAATGTTTTATTGTTGTTTCTACAATGAAAAGTCTACCACCACCATGTTTGGTGGTTTTCTTATTGCTAAAACGAGACGGCCAATGAGTTAGAGTGAAAGAGCCAATGACGCAAACACACCCCATTACTAAAATTAACTACAAAGTCCGCTTTAATCTTTTACAGTTAAACAGTGATGTGTATAAAATGTATACACTTCATATAATATGACGTTATGGATAAAATAAACAGTGTTTATGTGTCGCAGTGATTTGCTCCAAATGCAGTTGCTTTCCGGACATTAGTAAAAATGCTAAAGTCGAAAAACTACTGCATTACTTGAGGTGGGACACAGGCGTTTTGTGTATGGACGTTATTTTATGAACACAGCGTAGGGATTGCACAACAAAACTTTATTACCTCATAATCAATATATCAGCACATTATACAAGATATAGTTAAAAAAACATAATTTATTCAATATCTCGAAATGTGTACGAAAAAACTACTCAGAGAGTTTTGTGATTACTTGATTCACTGCTGTCTGAGCACTTCAAAAATGAACACCACCAAAGAGAAAAAATCTATATTTTACAGTGTTTCTTCGGTAAAGGTGATAACGCAAGACGTGCGGCTGAAAATGTGAATAATATTTATAGTCCTGATGATCTAACATGCAATCAAATGCAGCTTTGGCTTCGTCGATTTCGTTCCGGGATTTTTTTATATGAAGAACCCATCATGCTCTAAGAGGGCAATTATCGAATATCTCAACCATCATGTCAGCATAAGCACTGTTTTGGTTGTGCAGAAGCTAAATTAAGCACAGAAAACCGATTGAAGGCACTTAAAAAAAATGCAGGATGCAAAAAGAAACTTAATATATGTGTGCCACATGAGTTAACGCAAAAAATCCTCATGAACCTCTAGGGTCAACGCATAACTTGGACCAGTACTGCAAACAATTGGATGGTCTGAAATAACGAGTCACCCAGAAGCGATCAGCTTTGCTAAATTAGAGAGGAATTGTATTCCGTCAGGGCAATGCCGCACATATCGATAGTGGTTCACCGGAAGCTCCGAGAGATTGTTGGGAAGGGTTTTATGCATCCACCATATAGTTCCGATCTAGCAACAAACAATTGACATCCGTTCCTGTCTATAGCGAATGATTTCGCGGGTGAAAATTTCACTTCAAGAGAAGCTTGTGAAAATCAACTGTTCCATTATGTTGGCAATAGAGACGAGGGTTTCTATGAAAGAGGCATTATGGAATTATTTTCAAGATGGAATCGGTAAATATCTGAACCAAATCGAACCATTCTAACTATGTTAAATAACGTTTACAATGTTATATAAAAAATAGATTTCTCTTTATTACATGTTAAATCAATAAACCCTAAATATGGGATTTGAAATCTATTCCATTATTTTAATACTATATTACTACAGGACTACATTACGTCACAAAATTATATCAATGCGGTATTGTGTTATTACAATGTTGTTACTTAGGAGCAGATTCCTAAACCACTTTTTGTAATTCTTTGTCCTTAATCATTTGCCTTTATATAAATGCAAGATTATTTCAAAAAACTATTATAAGGTCACTTCATCATGGATAACTATACCACAATTTCTAAGCGAATTTTAATTACTTGCCGAGAAGTTCTAGCGGTGGGCGTGCTGAAAGTTCCCTCTTAATACATCAACTTGCCGGCTTTCCAGGAAGAATTCGAATTTTTTCCAACATTTTCGGTGACTTAAAAAGTAATGAGTGAGGATGGTCCTTTTCTATATCTATCAATTGCCACCATATATCGCTTTTAGTTAATGAACAAGTGAACAAATTGTTAGAAAATACTGAAAATGTCAATTGGTCAGAGCTATCTTAAGTCTTTGTGTAGTCAAGTTATTTCATACTGGATCAATCTCATTCTCATGAGTAGTCCCTAATACCCCACGCGTTAAGTGAGCATATCGTACACAATATCTGCTAGCTTATCCAATTTTTCAGGAGGAAACCACAGCATTCTTGTAATTTTTGATACTGTAGCTCACAATTAGCCCAGTTCCTTAAGTATGATGGATGTGTTTTCCGAGTATCAGTAAACAACGTGTGAAATTATATATTTTTTCCAGTTGAAATACGATTTTTTTGATATCCAATAATTACAACTTAGGAGGTCCCTAACAAATGAATGAGATTAGAGTGATACTGCATATAACAAGTGCCACCAGTAACTTAACTAGTTACAATTTTCTGATAAATTTGTAAACAGTTCACTTAGTCCTTATATAAGCCTAATGTTCCTGCAGAAAAAATTTGACTCATTCGAGGCACTTCCGGGAATTAGTGCCATGTACAAAGTTTCGACTCGTCGCAAATGAGTAGACGTGTCAAAAGTAACATATATTATATAAATATTTGTCTCTTTTTAGAGTGGAAACTCCTATTTTTAACATTTTCAGCAAATAAAACTTCGACAGATATTTATTAACTACAACAGCACGTAGACCTTGTATTGAATAAACGGTTCAAATATACGAAAAATCTGTAAAAAATCATTATGAAAAAATCACAGTCTTACCTAAGTTGCATATAGTTCTTACATATAGGCAAATGTTTGCTCGCTGTTGTGGGCGCTGTCCATCTTATCGTTAGAAAAGTGGGCGTGTTAAAATTATCTTTCCACCATACACAATATATCGACATTGCTCATTGGAGTGACCAGGTAAGTATGATGGTTGGATGACCAGGTAGGTATGATGCGTATATTCACATAGATTGTTACAACAATCAGAAATATTTATATTTCATTAAGTAGCGAACTGGTCGTTGCCAACGATATATCAAAGTGAAAATGACCCCCTTCACCCGCAGGTAGATATCAAAAAATTCTATTTTATTTTCTGACTCATTGAATATCAAAATCAAGTGTAAAATTTTTATCTAAAAAATGTTATGCAAAAGTTATCAACAAACATAATTTGCTAAAGGAATTACATATTTCATTCAAATTAGTGCCAACTAGGAGTACTGTATTAGCTTTTTAAAAGAAATATTTTTTTTTTAATTATTGACACAATCAGTCTGCTATGAATACACTAACGCATATCTGGTATCCCCATTGGCAGTAGTGTCATTCTCATTACATTTCTTATTTATTTTCATGTTTTTCTCTTGAAATAAGCAGCAAGTCAAATTTTGGCATAGCTTTCTGTCTTAGCTATTATCACGTCATCTTATTTACTTAGCGAAATGGCGATTGTTTTGTTGGCATGATCTTTTTTTTTGACAAAATTACCAATTTGTCAGTGAAAAAAGTAAGATGGGGAATAATAAACACATAAAACATCGTAAACATTGTATCAAATTAATTATTTGACAATAATTGTCCTTTTACTTCTCCCAATAAATTGCTGTCGTTGCTAAATTTACAGTTGTTTTAGTATACTATAAAGTTGTCGCGGTTTTGTTGTTTTGTTTCTTTTTTTTTTTTTTTAAATGGAATTATCACTATGATAGTATCACCATTGTTTCACGCATCGCACCATATAGTTTGTGCCATTATGTCACGACATGCTACAACATTTTAATCCCCACTGTGGCCCACCACAAATTGTAATAGATTAAGTGCTAAAGTGAGACAAAATATAGTCCATATCTTTTCCCCACGATGACTCGCATGGCGCATGAGTTTGTAAAACGTCAAGCTGTATGACATGACACCGCCTCTTTTCATTAACCATATCAGCATCCGACACACACACACACACACACACATGCACATATTACCGAAAATGTATAACATTTCGAATTTACGAATTTCAGCACTTTTGGGTAAAAATCAAACAAAACACACACAAAGTCGAGTTGAGCCCATTTCAGCATTTTGAAGGTGAAGAAAATCGATCGTTTATGAACTTTTGTTTATGCATCATGCAGATATTCGAAACAAAGTCGCTGAAGCAAACACCGAAAATCCCACTTAAAGACTTTCAAGTAATTTCAGTATTCAATTTATTGATCTACAAGAGCTTTTAATTTGTTTAAGGTAACGAAATTCTGTTGCTGTGTATTCAAAGGTCGCTTGTAGTAATTGAATGGATGGATGTTAAGCACTTTCGTTCAGCTACTGTTCGTCAAAGGAATATAAACTAAAAGGCACAATAGTACATAGATAGATAGATAGATGGATGCATAGATAGGTATAAAGGAATGAATTGTAAATTATGATATGACTACTCGCGCCGATAGAGAGACGCTTAAATAGATATTGATGCAGACACAACGATGACTTGCAAAATCTACGATTATTATTGTTATTGCGGTAAATTTTACAAACAATAGAATCTATTAGAGTCGGGGCGATATTGTTATTGACGGCGACAGTCTTGTTATGTTGTTTTTGTTATTTCTGTCATCACCGCAATACGCATACGTATTGTTTTTGGTAGAAATATGAAATATTGTCCACCGTTTGTGGTCCTCTAGAGTTTCGAACAAAATGACATGCAATAATTTCTCCTCGTCCCCGCCATCGTTTGCGCCTCTTTATCTACTCACGAGTGCCGGTTGAAAAGCGCTGCTTTCATTCAACTCACTTGATATTCAATTAGGTAATTTGTTGTTTGGCGCTAACTCTAAATCGGTATTTTATTTGCTCTGTCTGCAATTACCTCTATAATTAATAGTTTTTCTTTCATTCATTATTTTATAGTGTTGTTGGTTTTTTTTTCTTAGAGGTTGAGGTTGGTTTGATCCATTTATGATTACTGTAATTAATTCAGGCGTCATCCATTAAAAGTTAACTGTGAATTTATTAAACACAGTGCTAATTAAATGTTTGTTATTTATACATATGAATGAAGTGTGAATTTAATGCAGCTTCAATACAGTGTAGGGCAAAACAAAACATTTTGATATTATAAGATGTAGTAAGAAGAGCAACCGTGGCGCGATGGTTAGTCCATCGATCGCATTATCACTGGGGTTCAATCCCGCATACTGATCCTATCCTGTCACTAATTGTGTCTGACGAACATTTCGAGTAGCCGAGTAATCGACAAGTTTAGTAAATGCTTCTCAAACTGTAACGCTCGGAATCGTCGTTAAACTATAGGACCCGTTGAGTGAGTCTAAAAGTAGAATGCGTCTAAGCTGAATGTGAGAAACACTTCCACATCTCATTAATGGGATGCAAGAAAATTTGTTTTAAGTTTAATAAACATAAATTCATTATTTTTGCATAAAATTGAAGGCTTTATTTAGCATAGATGAATTTAGGTCAAATATGTTCAGACTGATCGACAGCTTTTTGCCATTTTGAAGGTAATTCCATTATGCCTCTCTCATAGAAATCCTATTCGCTATTGGCAAACAATTGGGGCAGAGTGCACGGGATTTTACATGTTTCGCCGTGAAGACCACTATGTGCTAATCACACTGGGTATTTTGCAATGCAATTGCCAGTGTTCCTTTGGGATAGCCAAGTTAATTTGGACCATCTGGGAATAGAAGCCGATATTTTTGGGAGCAAGCTGCCGTAACTGTCAGTCCTTTCTCCCAGAAGTTACCAAATTAATTATGCCAGTATGGAACATAATCCCCATTGGCGGAGGTGAGAACCTGCTACTCGGTAGGTTTATAGCACCCGGTTGCAATGCAACTCCACATTCGAGCACAAAGATTCTATCGGCGATTTCGGTTTCAACCAACAACCTGCGTAAAGCTCCAACTAGGAGACCAACACCCAATGATCACGCGGGCACTCCGTGCCGGGGCCTCCTGATCCCCAGGCCAAACTTACACATGAGAGTTTTGCAGCTAAATTGATACCAAATTGTGATTTATGCATCATACTTCGTGCGACTGGTCGCCCAGCAGTAAAATACAGACTGGCAATTTTTACATACATACCTGCGGGTGCGGAGACCATAGGTAGATGCAACGGTCGATGTCACATTTCAAGGATTAGCATTCTCACCGCTGGGAGACGGGGAAAGACTCCAAATCCCGCGATCTCGGCGACGGAGAACGGCAATCATACAATATAGACGTGGAAACACCCTCCGAGAGATCTATAAGACATTGATGAACAAGGTACGAACTGAAGACCCTGTCCGTGTTAATCCCTCGGTACCAGAAAATGCCTTCGGTCAGACTTTGTAGCTGCCCTACTCCCAGTTTCAAACCTTTGTGGTCCAGCGACTGATGCCCCTGCAACGAGCAGCAGCTGCCTCCTATTGAGCTGAATAAGATTGTGGTCAGGTCAAGCTGTTCTGGAAAGGCCGGCAGACCAACTATATACAATTACGTCACAGTAGCCTTAAGCCGAGCAAACGCTCTCGGGACCAGTAATCACCTGACCTAAATATCACTAATTCCTGGACGTCCCTTATATCTGCATATAAGGGACATTCGTACATGACGCCAATCTTCGAATGGTGCACCGCAACTGCACGACTCGCAATCGGACAGTGCTGTTCTATGCAGAAAGTCATATAACAATAAAGTGGATGAGTTAGAACGTCCCAGCCAAGCTTTCCGAGTTTCAGGCTAGTCACTATCGATGCGTGTGGCCTGTGGAAAAAATAACTTACTTATTGACAAGAGCTGGCCCGTTGTGGGCGATTGTTTGCTTCGGACGATTGTTGATTGTAGAGGTGCGAATTAAGAGTTGGAGAGCAGCCTATGTCAACACCACCAAAAATGCAGTAAAGTCTTCCTGGCCATAAATTGTGGTCTGGTCACCGGTTGCTCCGGCTCATCGCTACCCACTTTTTCCGACATTCACATTTTTTTGTCCGTTTCAGACTCTCTTGTGGCAGCTTCTTTTATATCTAGCCTTATTTAAATGGTTCCAAACAGTTTTCTGTTCAATTGCTTAGCTTCTGGGTAATCGAAACAGTGCTTACATGATGGTTGGACTTGACGTTTTTCATCTATTTCCATTGATATATTCTGCAATTAAGCTTTGGTGCATTATTGGAACGGAATCGATGAAATCAAACACAAACACTATACACTATTTCAGCCAACTGGCCGTGTGTTAGTATTTATCGAAGACAAATTGCAAAATATGCTGCATTTTCTTTTTCCTGATGTCCATTTTTGAGGTTCGCTCAAGCAATACTGAGTTAAGGGATCACAACTCTATATGAAATCTTAAGTGCGAAATTGTATCTTTCTAGCACCATCTAGCGCAGTTTGATCGCATTTATACAGCGCGAGATCCACGTTACCACCTATTGGGAAAATAATGAATTTCTCTTGGGCAATGTAAAGTAAAAAGTAAAAACTTTTATTGTATTATACAAGAACTTCATCCAGTGTTGCCAAGCTTCTCAGTATAACGAAAATATCCAATCCCGTGAATAGGCAATGTTATACATTTTTGGGGAATTTTTCGGGATTATATTATGTTTTATATTGGTATTAAATCGCCCAAAAGATTACGGAGCTAATGGTGATTTGCAGGAACCGTAACGGTTACGATTAATTTTTATAATTATAACTATTTTTAATAAATAGTTGTTTATTTTTATTATGTTTATCAAAAGTACCTATAATTATAAAAATTAATTATAATAATTGTTTCTGAGTTTAATAATAATAAAATTTATCATCCGCCGTTCCCATCTGGCAATACACTGGCAAGTTTCATAAAGATTCTTGAAAAGATTTAGGACAGGCATCGTCTCTACCAGCCAACCAGCCAGACGGACACACATCGTTCAACTGAATTAAACCCGTGTGAAACACATTCGGTCAAAATATGCATAGTATAGTTTAAACGCTTCTTTTGGACTGATATCACATTTCAAAACAAGTGTTTTCCGAAAATAAATATCTTCTTATCATAATTTCTTAATTTTTCCCCCAGATTTCGTATAACCCGCTAAGTTATAAATTGTTAATACTCATGTTAATGTTGACACCTAACCGGTGCTAGCTTTCGAAATTGAAATACTCCTTATTCCAAAATACAAAATTTTCAACCAATTTCAACTGCTAGCGACCCTTATTAATGATTGTACAACCCGTTTTCAGTTTCCAATGGAAATGGGTAATTTTTTAATATATTTTAATAACCTTGCCCACAATTAGTGCGGTCGCATAAACAAGCATGCGAAAGGGTCGTCCTTTCTGATTCATAATGCTACAACGAATGCAAAAATTGTTCGCAAGATCTGAAAAAATTTCAATTCGTATAAGGGTGGATTCAATCCTTGTATTGGCAACATTATTTATCGTACTATGCCAAATGTACCCAACTTTGGGTACTGCCTATGGCAATAGACACGCGGATGGACAAACATGGTTAAATCGACACCGAATTTAACAACTACTATGCATCTTGTGCACAGTGTCGCCAAGTGTGAGGAATTTTTCTGGGTTTTTTTCACATCATATTACGCGTTTATATTTTTTTTTTCTATTTCCCATCGTCGACCATTTTACATATAAAGTCTAGAGATTTAACAATCGAAAATACATATCCTGTTGTATTTGTTCTTGTGTATTAATATATTTAATTTTTATTAGAAATGCCACATCATTCTCTACAATTACCAGGAAAAGCAATTAGGTTTGGCATTTGATTCAACATATAATTTTTTATTTTCGATTCGAAACTCGATTGAAGCACCTAATTTTTATTACATATTGAAATCATTTTGTCTAACCTTAGCAAACGTGTCCTGACGATTCAAAACAAATTTAAATGCCTTTCGAGAAGTTGGATTATATGAAAGGAAAAAAATTCTGACTTTTGCACTTAAAAAGAAACTTCGCTCTGTTTAATGAAAACTTCCAAAATATGTTATCATTTCTCTAAAAAATTTGTTATGTGGTCACTTCGTAACGGAAAAATTTGTAAAATTAAACATATCCCATATTTTTTGGATAGAGTTTCGATTTTTACAGCTTCTGTGGAAATCTTGCTCAGCATTGACAAAATATGTTGTGGACATTTAAAAGGAAAGCAAAAACAAAGATTCATTCCAGCAGAGAGTAACCTATGTTTATAGATCGTTTCTAAAGGGTGTCCCAACAAGAATGCATGATTTAAATTTGGCGCCATTCGAAGTGTCATTGTTTGACATTTGAACAATTGTTATTGTTTACTAGTAGAAGGTACGAGGTTAGTAAAAATGGAGCGCTACATGAATGAACAACGCATTCTCATTGTGAAATTGTTTTACCAAAATGGTGAAAGTTTTGCGGCTACAGTTCACAAATTGCGATCAATTTGGGGTCACAATAACGCTCCAAAGGAGTCAACTATAAAGAGATTAATGGATAAATTTGCCAAAACTGCGTCTGTTAGTGATGTAAAAACAACAACGCGCCTTCGACCGGGTCGATCGACCGAAAATGTCCCAGCTGTACGTGATGATGTCGCTCAAACTCCATTCACCTCAATTCGACACCGAGCTCAGCAAATTAGTGTCTCCAAATCCACTATGCAGCGAATTTTGACGAGAGATTTGCATCTTCATGCATGCAAAGTTCAATTGACTCAGGAACTGAAGCCAGCTGACCATGGACAGCGAAGGGAGTTCGTTAATTGGGTATTGGAAAGACAACATGAAAATGCTGATTTTGCCGATAAAATCATCTTCAGTGGCGAAGCCCATTTCCATTTTGATGGCTTCGGCAATAGGCAGAATTGTCGCATTTGGGGTGAGGAAAATCCTCGAGTGATTCACGAGAAGCAAATGCATCCTCAACGTGTCACTGTGTGGTGTGGATTTTGGCTGGAAGAATCATTGGACCTTGTTTATGAAAATGAGGTATGTCAAGCGCAAACAGTCAATGGTGTTCGGTATCGTGAAATGATAACCAGTTTTTTCGTGCCTAGAATTGAAGAAATGAATGTAGAGGGCATGTGGTTTCAACACGACGGCGCCACATGTCATACAGCCAGAGAAACAATTCAATTGTTGCATCGGTCATTTCGTTTTGGAGACCAGAATTGGCCGCCTAGATCATGCGATTTAACACCATTAGACTTTTTTCCTTGGGGTTTTTTGAAGTCGATGGTTTACGCGAATAAGCCGACGACGACTCAAGTCTTAAAAGAGGAAATTGGACGCTGCATTAGTGAAATACCGCAGCATTTATGCAAACCGGTCATTGAAAATTTCATTAAAAGATCGCGTGTGCGCCAGCAAAGCCGCGACGGCCATCAGCCCGATGTGTTGTTCCGTACATAACCTCATTCTGTCTATTTTACCAAATAATAAAGTTTCACGATTTTTCTTTAAATATCTGTGTTTTATTTAAAATTTAAATCTTGTGTTCTTGTTGGGACACCCTTTAATATGCATGCATAAAATACGGTAATCCATTTTTCGGGTTCAAAAGTAAAGTTAAATAAAGCACACTTAAAACTATGATGACAATGAGTTCGATATTTTGCTTCTTTGAGTTGCATACTATGTACCTTTCACGAGGAAAACATTTCATGAGATATTGTTTTTTCGTGAAAAAATGTAGCGGCATTGCCAGCTTCATTTATTTCCAACACTTAAATTTTCACGTCATAATATGTTCAACAACACATTTGCAAAATTTAAAAAATAGAGTCTTTTGGTATTGCGATTTCAATTCACAACATATCGCGACAAAAAAAAAATTAAAAGTTATTCTGATTTCAATGTTGAAAACCAGCAGCAAATAAGTCGACAATGCGACACGTGGCTCAAATGTAATTTTCGTTGGTTCGTATCCACACATCTCTAATTGCTTGAAACTATTTAATTCTCAAATCTGTAAACGTGTGCAGTAATTATTAAAGCATTAATTTTCGATAGAACTAAAAGAATAATCATATTGTTTCTCTAGCGTAAACATCCCTGTAATAGCGTTCTCAACCGGAATTTTAGTGGTGATTTGCATTGTCCAAAAGAAATATGAGCGAAACATTTAGCTGCGGGAAACTTTCGGTAGTATTCTTTGCGGGAAGCGAAAATTTAGTTAAATTGCATAGCGGAGATATATATATGGTTGGTTTAAGAACAAAAACAACTGATTTTGTGTTCAAGAGTAATTTATTAGCCATTGAAGGACATTAAAAAACTTTGGGTTGACAACATTACTTGCACATATTTGCGCAAACACACGCTGAAGAATGTCGACTTCAAAAACAACATTTCAGAGCTAAAAGATGCTACATATGAAAGTCTATCAAAAATATATAATATAACATATTAAATTAACTATTTCTCCTTACAAAATTGCATCAATTATTCAAAGCCTGCAAAGCGCGATATCAGTTATCAACTAAGACGACAATTTCGAACACCGACATTAGGGTTAGGGTAAAATCAAGTTTATTCCTTATTATTGTTGTTCTTATTTACACACATATTCGCCTCCAATTTACAGTTCAAAATTCGGTGTCATTTTCAAATTATAGCTATTCTTCGACTGAGCGATTTTTGCAAAATTACAATATCCTTATGAAATAAGGATAAATTTTACCGAGAATTGCAAAGCAAAACAATTAGGAGTTGCAGGAAAAATAAATTTCCGAAAATAGATCAATTTGTATGGTATTTTCTAGAAGAGGGGGGTTACTTTCATTCTTTCGGATGAAGGCATAAATAAGAATTTTCACCGGAAAAACAGGCATAGTTGATATATTATATGCAAGGTATGAATATGTTTTTGACATAACCACTTATCCGGCGGATAGTCGATACATAGTCCATTATTCTGTAATTTGTCGTGCTCATAATTGAGATGAATTGGCCCAGTACGAAGAAAAACAAGTAGGTCTTTATCTAACTTTAAAAATGACCCTTTTCCCGAATTTTTCTAATTTACCATTTGATTAAAAGCAATGTAAATCGGAATTTGATTGCGGTGGAAAGGCACAACTCCAAATCATATGCATTTGTAAAGACCTGCCTTGTAGTGGGGGTTGTTATTAAATCTTATCCAAAAAAGTTTCCACTTAAAAATAACGTAAGTAAATACAATATGTGTTGGAAGGACTCATTTTTGTTACGCCCACTTAACTGGTTATGAGTCGGCGCAGTTGCAATAACGCTATGGCCCGTAATCTATGGAGTTTGGTATATAAGCTCCGACTTGACCAAAATTATATTCGTCCGCCAATTTTTTGTAAGTCTCCCAGATGTTCTTTACAAAAATTTTTTTTTTGTAAAAACTGTTATTTTCATTGGTTACCATTTCTAACTCCATGTTACCCCACGCCTTGCTATTATTTCTAACCTCAAAATGTTTGACTCAACGTTTGTTTTTAAGGGTTTGCACTTAATTGCAATTTAAGTGAAATTGACTTAATGGCGATTTCATTGAGAGCGAACTTATTTGCTCGTAACATTTGTTTAACAGCGGACTCAATCTTTTTGCAATTAAAATATACTTACTAAATACAAAATTATACTCACAAAATTTAAGCAATAAGATTTATAGATGACTCCTTCACTAGTTTTAATGGTCATTTCAAATGTTGCACATTTGTTGTTTTATGTGAAATTTTTTAAGATTATGTTTACAAGGAAAAGCGACTTAAGTGGAGTTACGACAAAATCGAGTTTATTTCTTTTTATTGTTGTCCTTATTCAGACACATATTCACAAATAATTCACTTACGCCATTTTCCAAAAGGTCGGTTTTTCCATAATTACGAAATATCTCTAAAAATTGATATAAGCAAGAATGCCTTTATCCCGATTTTTTTCTTTAATTATTATTATTTTTTTAATTAATTAAGATGCATTGTGCCATTTAAGATTGATTTCAAAATTCTATATATATCGAATGTTTTCATAATAGCGAATTTTTGAAACACTCGAAATCGCAAAACATCTTCTGGAAAAAAAACGAAATTGATAAGATTTAGGCCACATTGTCGGTTTAACGGCAGCTTTAGTATATACGTAGATGGGGGAAAAATTCCAGAAGTTAATTCAGTTAAATATTTGGGATTATATTTTCAAAGTAATCCATCTTCGACACTGCATATAGAGTATCTGAAATCTACATTATCACCTGCCATTGGTTTATTGTATAAATTTAGAAATAAATTTGATCAAAATACTAAGTTTCTAATATTTCAAGCTTTAGTTAAAAGTCATTATAACTGTATAGCCATTATGTGCGGTTATAAAAAGAGTTCTGAATTAATATCACTCCAGCGGCAACAGAATAAAGCACTAAAAGCTGTAGCGAACTTGCCAATTTCATATTGTACGCTTTCTCTGTATAGAGATGTTTTTCCAACAGTTTTGCCAGTATATGGTTGTTATAAATTAAAATTGGCCATCACACGATAAATTTTCCCCGAAATCAGTATATTTTTAATACGAGAAATAATGACAATTTGAGAGCAGCTATGTGTCGATCTGAAACAACAAAACAGCGTATAGAACATTCTGGTAGTAATCAGTACAATATTTTACCACAACAGTTAAAATCACTAGGAACACTTCCATTATTTAAATCGTCAATGAAAGGGTATTTATTGCAAAATGTTGAAGAGCTTCTGGTATGAATTTTGAGTTAATATTGAAGTACATGCCAAGAAATTCGATTTTTCATAAATGTGTTTGTATTTTGTATTAAAACTATTGTTATTATACAAACAATTTTGATGTAGTTATTTTGCCAACTAGCCTCTATAATGCCATGCGGCGCTGAGGTGTAATTTGTATGAATTTGTATGATATAATAAACTAAATAAAAAAAAAAAATTAATATTATCGGTTCGAGCAACATATGTATATTTCCTTGAAATTTTTGGCGATCGACGGAAGATATAATGTGATACTGAGGAGGAAAGTCAAAATGATAAAACAAAAAACCATGCCACAAAAGTTCACTCGTTTTGAATTTTGAGGAGTATACTTACGAAATTTTCAAATTATAAAATATTTTTTATTTTACGGGTTTTATATGAACTATGAAAATATTAAAACTGACAGCGCAGGGGAATGATCATTTACTTCTCAGTGGATACATTCTTGAAATATATATACATATATGTTGTTGTAGGGATCTACGAGATGTGATCAAAAAATAACCGTTATTTTCAAATTTCGTGAGTTACGTACAAGAATGTTCGATTTTCGCATTTTTTTCTGTTATGTTGGTACACATGCCTGTGATATATATTGAAAATATCAGTCATTTTGGATTGTCAGTTTATTTTTGATAGATAAAAAGGTTAGTCGTGTTTTGGTGTCCTCGTCGATTTTTTTATTATTCGAAAAAATTCATCAAAGAAACTGTATTAAGTTTTGTGTAAAAATTTAATGTGTTTAAAATGTCGACTGTGGCATTTGGCGAGTCTACTATGAGCGGAACACAAGTTTAATTGTGGTATAACCTGTTTAAGGAAGGCCGAGAAGATGTCAATGACGATGCTCGTCCTGGTCGCCCGAGCACGTCAACAACCGATGAAAACATTGAAGCAGTGAAGAAAATGATTTTGGATAATCATCACTATTAGAGAGGTTGCTGATGATGTTGGCATATCGCTCGGCTCATGCCAAGCAATTTTTACGGATGTTTTAGGCATGAAACGTGCGGCAGTGAAGATTGTTCGAAAATTACTAAATTTGAAATAAAAACAACGTCGCATGGACATCGCTCAGGAGCTGTTGAACGCCATCAACGACGTTCCAGGTTTCCTCAAAAAGGTCATAACTGGTGACGAATCATGGGTGCCATTGAAACCAAAGCCCAATCATCGCAATGGAAGCGTCCAGAAGAGCCAAGACGGGAAAAAGCACGTCAAGTTCAGTCAAATGTGAAGGTTTTGCTCACTGTTTTCTTCGATTGCAATGGCGTGGTGCATCATGAATTCTTGCCACAAGGTCGTACGGTCAATAAGGAATACTACCTCGAAGTTATAAGACGTTTGCGCGGAGCAATTCGTCAAAAACGCGCAGAATTGTGGAAAAACCAATCATGGATTTTGCAGCATGATAACGCACCAGCTCACACATCGATGCTTGTGCGTGAATTTTTGGTAAAAAAAAACCGCAATTATGCCTCAAGCACCGTATTCACCGGATTTGGGCCCCGCCGACTTTTTCCTCTTTCCAAAACTGAAGACACCGATGAAAGGAAAGCGTTTTGCTACGATTGAGGAGATAAAAGAAAAATCCAAACAGGAGCTGTTGGCGATACCAAAAAGTGCGTTTTAGAAGTGTTTCGAGGATTAGAAGAAACGCTGGCACAAGTGTATTATATCTGAGGGGGATGGACAAGATAGTTGGTAATGAATAAATAAATACTTTTTAAAAAAAAAATTTAAAATAACGGTTATTTTTTGATCACACCTCGTATAGCTGACACAAAAATTCGTCTTTTTCACGAGTGCACGAAAATGCTGTTTTTCGACTCTTCGATCTTTTTTATTTTCAAATATATGAAAAGCCGATTTTTCGTCTTTCTAATTTTTTAAATATAAGGAAAATTGATTTTTGACATTTCCAAATATATGAAAAAATAGCTATTATTTTCACGACTGACATTAACAGGGGCTCGAATGTTATAAAGTTTACATTTTCGATTGTTTGTGTATCTGACCATTACAAGTTACGCTGATACCGATAGCATCAGGAAAACGACACGGAGGTGGATGTCAAAAATCAACAACACTGTCAGTTCACTGCGGTTCGAAAAGCGAAGGCCGGAATTCAAAAAAAGCGCAGTAGGACCAGGTACATGTAAAAAAGAGAACAGCGATGGAAGCCTTACAAAATATAAAAAAGGCAAGATTTAACAACCGCACGAAAAGCATTTCGCCTAGCAATCACTTGTACATTTGTGGCGAGCTTGAAAATTTTGTCTTTTCTTATCAAACAATTCATTAGAAGTCATTAGACTTTTCAATAAGAGTCGGCGTTATCAAATAAAGAAAAAGTGTAGACTTTGATTTCTTTACAACAATGGCTACCATATTTCCCGGCCATAAACACAAAGTACCCCTACAGATTACTTTTCGGCGAGAATGGGACAAAACACCATCAGGCAGTCTACTTTCGTGCAGATTGTAAAGACTTCCCGGAGAGACTCAATGCTATTATCCTCGCTAAAGGTGGTTACAGCAAACAATAATATATATTGTTCTAAAAACTTGAAATAATTTTACGAAACACGATATATAAGTTTTTAAATAAAATAACCTAAATTGCCTAAATTGTAGTATTTTTAAATGGCAAAACTTTGGCGGCTGACCCAAAGTTTTGTATAAGTACAGAACGTTGCGGCTGTAGTATTTCGATGCAAAATATGTGGCACTTACATCCTCAATGACCGAAAAAGCTTAGTGAAATCTAACGTTTTCGAAATGACATTCTTTGTAACTGCAATTTATGTGTATACTGTTGCCAAATTGCCGGCAATATTATTATTATGCTAGAATAGAATAAATTCCCGATTATTTTAAAGGTTTTCAAATTTTTATTTGGTTTACATAAATCCATTTTTAACGTATTTCAGTAACTTTACAAAAATCGGTTATCCAAATCTAAAACAACTAGCTAAATTGGTCATTCCAAAATTTTATTTTTGAGAAAACGTTTTTGTGTACAACTTACACAGAAAATACCAACCAAGTTCTAAAGGGTGTCCCAACAATAATGCAAGATTTAAATTTTAAATAAAACAGAGATATTAAAAAAAAATCGTGAAACTTTATTATACCGTAAAGTAGGCAGAATGAGGTTATGTATGGAACAACACATCGGGCAGATGGCCGCCGCGGCTTTGCTGGCACACACGTGATCTTTTAATACCATTTTCAATTACCGTTTTGCATAAATGCTGCGGTATTTCATTAATGCAGCGTCCAATTTCCTCTTTTAAGACTTGAATCGTCGTCGGCTTATTCGTCGGCTTCAAAAAAACCCCCAAAAAAAAAAGTCTAATGGTGTTAAATCGCACGATCTAGGCAGCCAATTCTGGTCTCCAAAACGCAAAATAATACGACCGGGAAATGACTGATGCAGCAATTGAATTGTTTCTATGGCTGTATGACATGTGGCGCCGTCTTGTTGAAACCACTTGCCCTCCACATTCATTTCTTCAATTCTAGGCACGAAAAAACTGGTTATCATTTCACGATGCCGAACACCATTGACTGTTTGCGCTTGACATGCCTCATTTTTATAAAAAATAGGTCTAATGAATCCTTCAGCCCAAAATCCACACCACACAGTGACACGTTGAGGATACATTTGCTTCTCGTGAATCACTCGAGGATTTTCCTCACCCCAAATGCGACAATTCTGTCTATTGACGAAGCCATCAAAACGGAAATGGGCCTCGTCAGGGAGATGATTTTATCGGCAAAATCAGCATTTTCCTGTTGTCTCTCCAATACCCGATTAACGAACTCCCTTCGCTGTCCATGGTCAGCTGGCTTCAGTTTTTGAGTCAATTGAACTTTGTATGCATGAAGATGCAAATCTTTCGTCAAAATTCGCTGGATTTGGAGACACCAATTTGCTGAGCTCAGTGTCGGATTGAGGTGGATGAAGTTTGAGCGACATCATCACGTACAGCTGCGACATTTTCGGTCGATGTACCTGGTCGAAGGCGCGTGGTTGTCTTTACATCACTAACAGGCCCAGTTTTGGCAAATTCATCCATTAATCCTTTTACAGTTGATTCTTTTGGAGCATTATTGTGACCTCAAATTGATTGCAATTTGCGAACTGTAGCCGCAAAACTTTCACGATTTTGGTAAAACAATTTCACAATGAGAATGCGTTGTTCATTCGTGTAGCGCTGCATTTTTACTAACCTGGTATCTTCTACTAGCAAACAATGACAATTGTACAAATGTTAAGCAATGACACTTCGAATAACGCCAAATTTAAATCTGGCGTTCTTGTTGGGACACCCTTTAGATATTTCACATTTTATATATATTTCGTCTTCGACTTCAGTTAGTTAATTATTTGTTTAATTTAATAATGATGCGTTTCACATTATGGCCCAATTCGCATCTATGCGGTTGATTACCTACCAAACTCGGTGATTAAATATAAAATTTCTACTACCAAATATATGTATGTATATATATAAATATTAAGGTACATATACTTTATTTATTTTTAATATATATATTAAAGTATATATATTTAATATAGGCAGACCATTGAAACTTTCGATTGATAAGAATTTATTAAAATTAAGTCAACAAAAAATTGCAACCTATAGGAAAACATCGCCAACGTTCTTCGCTTATAAAAAATGGAATAAAAAGTAACATTGGTCAAATGATTGACATGACAGTTAATGTTGCTTTTTCCTTTTTTTTTTTTGGGAAATGTGTCCATAAAAGAATGTTAAAAAACAGAAACGACAGAAAAGCGGAGAACAAAAAAAAAAAAAAAAAAAATACAACATGTCTGCCTTGTACAACTTACGGGGTGGCCTCGGACCCAGAAGAAAACTAAGAAGTAAAACAAAATCCCAATACAACAAACTCTTGCAATCAGTTGCGACTGTCAAGCGGCAAAGGAAGTTCACTTGCTGCACAACTTTGATTAATGATTCACTTACGATGTGCCACATTATGCTGCTTTGCGCGCTGTTGTTGGTGTTGCCATTATTATTCCTATTGTAGTTGTCATTGTTGTTGTTGTTATTATTATTCTTATTATTGTGGCAGTGGACGTTGTCGTTGTTTGTATAAACGAATTTAATACTGTTTGTGAACTGACTGGCTGACGTTCTGTTGTTTTAACAAACCAACCGGACAAAAGAAAAGATTGAAAAGGTTCTAGTCAGTAGCAATGTAATAAGTATAACTTTTAAGGTATTTACATATTGTTTTCAATTGATTTGCAAGTAGTATTAAAATTCGATTTTAATATTTCATTACATGATCATAGCTTTTCAGTCAGTTTGTCCACATTTCCCCAGATACAATTAACTCCATATAAACCCTATATTTGGCAGCATCTCACACTTCTGCAGAGGAGGAAATTGTCTGCCTGTCATTTATATATGTCTAAAGTGCTGGAGGGGAGGGGGAGATGATGTTCCTATGTAAATTTGCCAAGTTACACGCTGACAAGTGTGATTGAGTATACGTTGTCTTATATGTCAACAAATGCCAATCGAAGGGATAATCATGTGCATACATTAATATCAAGGTAATTGGAAAAGTTTTATGCATTGTATAAAGGCTGAATTTATACATAAAGTGGCATATAAGTACAAATGTTTAACAATTTTGTTGGTGGCGAGCGTTTTTATTTCCAAATTCATCTTATATGTATGTATATATTCTATGATAAATGTTTTGTTTCGAACGCTTATGGCATTGATGTAACTAAAATATTGAACATTTTTGGAAATTTAGTTCGTTCATATCTGTTGCGAAATTTTTTCTTGTTGAACATTTGATACCTACATCAGAGTTACAAGTCGATCAAAAATTTTAGGCGGTGACGTGGCCAATTGCCGGCGGTACCTAAATGACGACGGAAACACAAAGATGTCAAAAAGATCCGCTACTATTAGGGCGGTCCTAAAACTAGCCAACCTAACAAAGAACACATAAAAAAGTTGGGAACCTTTTCCACCGATTTTCCATAGCTTCTAAAAAAAAATTTGGGAAAATTTTTCATTATTTTCCAACATAATCTGTTTTTAGCTCGATACACCTTTTCCACCGATATGCAATAGTTTCTGTATAAACTTCCAAGTTTATACTTACTTTTAAATTTAATGAATTAATTAATTCTGATTCAACGAAAATATGAAATTTAAATATTATAGAAGATAACGCTCTTATATAAGTTAGCTTAAATTAATCTAAGTAATTATCGATAAATATCCCAGTGATCATTGTGAGTTATTTACTGTAAGCTGAAGAAAATATGAAAAAAGGAAAATAGAAAATCCAATGTTACCAGCAAACCTCCTGATTCCAAATCAGCCACTTTTGCAGCACAACTCGCACGGTGAGCTTCCAAGCTCAAAAAATAAACATATTGAATTAACTCTAATTCATTTGCATTTTTTCTATTTCTCCCTCTTCTATATATTTTATATAATTCAAATCTTAAATTTAATTGTATAATTTCTCAACTTTGAGAAATTATGCAATTATTCTAAATCCGCCAATTCTTTAGCCCAGAACTTACTGCCTGGCACGTAAGAATTGACCGTCAATTAATCAACTCCAAACCAATCCCATATACAGTTCACTATCTCTCTACTAAGTTGTATCACAACAACACCGCCAGAGATTAAACCTGGATTAATCTCTTATCAAAACCAGTACAGTTTCTGTTTATAGTTAGAACTGTCAAACTTCTTAACACAGCTGTCAAATGCAGACTCGACATTTTCATTGTCGGCAAATCTTTTTCTTTTTCTTTAATTTTTTAAATAGGAAATAGTCTGAGGGAACTAAATCTTTCGAACAAGGTCCGTGATAAAGCAATTCCAACTTAAAATTCATTAATTTTGGCCATCCCAATAGTGGGTTTGTAAACTGGAGCATTGTATTGATGATGCGGCAATTTTTCCATAATGTCATCATCTAAATGCTGCAATAAATTAGCATACTATTCGTCATTTAACTGTCATTTTTCCTTTGTGAAAATAAATAGACACCATGAACTTGCCCGCAGATGGAATTGTCTTCACCTTCTTTGAACACGATTCCTTCATTCCAGTCCACTGCTTTGATTATTCCTTTGTTACAGGTGCGAAGTGGTGGACTCATGTCTCATCCATGATTATAAATCAACGCAAAAATTTGGTTTAATTGCGGTGAAACATCGCCAAACACTCTACTGAAACATGTTCACGACGCTATTGTTGTTCTATTGAAAACAAGCGCTGGTACTCATAAAATCATTTCAGGTAGCTCATGCACCTTCATTGACAATCATCCAATACCATTTTGTGGATTTTCTTAACCGTGTCTGGCGTGGACACCTCAATTGGTTAATTACTACGGCGTTCGTTTTGGCAGCTCGTACGGCCTCGTTTAAGCTCTGCTAAAACATATTTTACAGTTGTATAAAAAGGTGCAGACTCCTCCAGAGTACATTTCAGGTCGGCTTTAATATTGGAAATATTGGATTACATAACGGCGATCAATGTTTTCATGTTTTCAAACTCACTGAGATCGTTTACTTTTGAAGGCTAAATAAAAAATACTAAACAACGTGGCGCCTTGAAACTTAAGACATACTCGTATGTTTTACTAGGTTGCTGCTTTTCATCAAAATGATATTTTAAAACTACTGGCACCATCTTTATGTCAGGTCGGCTAGTTTTAGGTCCGCCCTTGTAACAAAAATTGGACATGATAATTAAAAACCTTACTTTACATCCCGAAAAAATGGAAAATTATTTTATTTCTTAGGCCGCGAAATGAATACATATCTTAACTTTTGTCAACTGCAGTTTATGTGGTTTGTTCTACGCAATGCATCTTTTTAAGTTTGAGGAAATAAATTCCCGTCGCTCACTTCCGTCAGTAGATACATTTTTGCTCATAATTTCATGTGTTTCTGTATAAAAATTAAAAAAAAAAAAAACATCTTCCCTTCAATTGGAAGAAGGGTTTCCAACCGTTTATTTTGGGCAATGCCATTTTTCTGCCTTCTTTTCCCTGTTTTGTCTTTTTAAATTATGAATTTCAGAAATTAATTTTTTATTGCTTGTCAGGACCGCCTGGGACACCATTTTTGTCAATTTTCCTTTATGATAAAATAAAAGTAAAAATAAAATAAAAATGCGCAACTAAGTTCTCGCTATTTTTTTTATAAAACTTCAACTTTATTAAGGAAACATGTTTACAAATGATTCATTGAAAGTGTTGCCCATCGCTAGCTACTACTTTTTCTTATCTTTCTAGCAAAGTTCGAATTCCGTCATGGTAAAATTGTTCACCTTCTGAGGCTATCTGCAAATCTAGCCATTCCTTGATATGGTCATATGAGTTGAACTGCTGGTCAGCCATACCGTGTGCCATCGAGCGGAACAAGTGATAATCGGGCGGCTTAATATCTAGAGAATATAGCGGATGGGGTAAGACTTCCCTTTTCGACGTTTTCCAGGTAGTTAACGGGCTTGGCCACGTGAGGCCGAACGTTGTCATGCTGAAAAATCACTTTTTCGTGCCTCTCTGCGTTTTGTATGCGTTTCTCGCGCAAAGATCTGCTCAATCGCACTAATTGAAGTCAATACCGGTCCCTAATGATAGTTTCGCTTGGTTTCAACAGCTTGTAATAAATAACACCGACCTGGTCCCACCAAATATAGAGCATAAAAATTCGCAGCGTGAATATTCGGCTGAGGCAACGATGTAGAAGCATGACCGGGCTGCCCCCATGACCTTCTTTCTTTTAGATTGCTGCAATGAATCCATTTTTCATCACCCGTTACAATACGATGAAGAAAACCCTTCCCTTTTTGTTGATGAAGCAGTTGTTCACAGGCGAAAAAACGACGCTCAACGTCCCTTGACTTCAACTCATGGGGAACCCAAGTTCCTTGCTTTTTAATCATCCCCAACGCATGCAATCGCTTGGAAATGGCTTGGCGGATAACTCCTAATACTGAAGCAAGCTCTACGTGCGTTTGACAAGGATCCCTATCAAGCAATGCAGTCAATTCAGCATCTTCGGAAGTTTTACGTCTTCCTTCAGGCGAAAGGTCGTTAGTATCAAAATCAATGTCTTTAAAGCGACGAAATCAATCTCGACACGTTGTTTCACTTAAAGCAGCATCTCCGTAAATGCTTTGAAGCTCTCGATGATCATCAGCCACCCTTTTCTTCGATTGAGAGAAGAAAATCT
This sequence comes from Philornis downsi, assembly GCA_019455685.1. NCBI lineage: Eukaryota > Metazoa > Arthropoda > Insecta > Diptera > Muscidae > Philornis > Philornis downsi. Next base: position 48,087 of record JAHXMU010037136.1, on the reverse strand, counting down.
ATATTTCCCGCATATGACGATTATTTGGCACAATATCATATATTCGCACAACGAAAAGAATATGACGTCGAAAGAAAATCACTATTGTGTCGAGGCGGTATATTTTCATGTGTCTAAGCTTGCTTCATGACGTTTAGGTTATGGCAGAATCGACTAGCACTTACAGCTGGCGCCATCTATTTATTGGCAAACAGCAGGAACTCAGCACCAAATACTAACTCAAAAGGATCAAAAGAACAAATTAAAAAAAAAAAACACTTCTCCACAATTTCGTAAACTTGTTTATCATGCAATATGAGAAAAGCACAAGTTAGTTTTGGCATAATAATATTATATTTAAGCCCTCACTTCCTTTTCACCTCCTAATTATAAAAATTAAGCTGTAACAATAGTATGCAAATATATTAAGAAGATTTCAGCTTGTCCCTAATTTACTTCCTTAAAGTACGAAATTTGTATTCTTATCCATAGTTTATTTTTTGTTGTTTTTACCTTCTGAACTTGGTTTTAGGATGTTGTGTAATTTTTATAGCCACATTTTATAAGAATGTTGATCCGTACCATTTGATATGAAAACGATTCTTAATAATTGAAGAAGTCGGATTAACGTCTTGAGAATTTATGAGATTAAATTCCTTTTAAAACCTTTTAAGATAAAGTTCGCTGAAGACATGTTAGAAAGAGCCAGTTTTGAATATATATTTATAAAATATTATAAGTTCGAAATGCTAACCAGTTCGCAAGCTTTAGAATAAAACTCTCCAACCTAAGTAAAAAAAACCACGTCAAATTCGAGCAAATGTAAAGGCAATATTGACCATTTTCTTTAATTATCAAATTGTCTCGCTGTTGATATCGCCGAAAGGCCAGGCCGTGAATAAAAAAATGAAATAAAACCGATGCGGCATTTTGAAAGAATTTCTGGCCAATAACTTAACAAATATGATAGAGTAGCCACCATATTTATTTGACATGGCTCTGGCTGATATGTTTTTTCTTTCCAAAACCTAAATTAGCACTTCGAGGCATGCGTTTTAGTCGACAGAAGACATAACTAAAGATTAAAAGAATGCGTTTGAAGGCGATAAAATAAATCTGTATGAATAGCAAAAGTTATATGTGTTACTGACCAATTTCCGGTGTTTCTTTTTTATATGAATCTGTGTACCCATGCTTATCCATTTGAAAATTAGCCAGTGGTAATGTTTAGTGATTCATGATTTGAACTGAACAAAATCTCTTTACACCTTTTGCTACCTCCCATATAATTTGGCCAATTTGACAAAAATCACTTTACATAAATCATTTGAAACTGACATACAGGGTGTCCGTCGGGAAGGTGTACTACTTTGTTTATAATTTTTGATTAAACGAAAGAGAATGAATCTTATATTGATAAATGTTTTATTTAATGTCGGCCATTATGTATGGAATACAATATCAAATAAATGTCCGTCTCTGTTAGCCTCACAAACGCGAGCCCTTTTAAGCACATTTTTCATTACATTCTCACACATTTTACGCGGTATTTCAATAATTTCATCACCAATATCACGTAATATTATGTTTGAGTTGCTCGAGCGTTTCTGGTTTGTTTGCATAAACCTTGGATTTTAGATATCCCCACAAAAAGAAGTCCGGAGCAGCATCTCCATTTCTTGAAATAACTTGTTGTGGAAAGAGTTTTCGCAGTAATTCCATTGTAATCCTGGCTGTATGCGATGTGCCACCATCTTGTTGATACCACATGTTAATCAAGCCCAAAGCATGTAGTTTTGGCTTTAAAAAGTTTTCAATCATATCACGATATCGCTCCCCATTAACAGTTACCATTACGCCGTTTTCATTTTCAAAGAAGTAAGGTCCAATGATTCCTCCTGACCAAATTGTACACCAGACTGTCACTTTTAGTGAATGCAAAAGGTGACTGATGATCAAATGATTTGATGGTTTTCCATTGCCCAAAACCGACTATTCTGTTTATTCACATATCCATTCAAATGAAAATGTGCCTCGTCACTCATTATGATTTTTTCATGAATATCGGGGTTGTCATGGGCGAGCTGTAACATTCTATTGGCATATGTAGGGCGGCGTAAATGGTCTTGTGGAAGAAGCTCTTGCGTCAAATGAATCTTAAATGGGAACAAATGCAAATCCTTGTGCAAAATTGTACCCAAAGTTGTTCTTTGAAGACCAAGCTCCTGAACACGGCGTCAAATTGAGGTTGATGGATTATTTCGAACACTTTCTTGAGCAGCAGTAATGTTTTCAGCCGATCTTGCAGTACGTTGTGTTCCATGCTTGGCCCTATCAGCTAAAGACCCTCTTTCTGTGAAACGATTCACTACACGATAAATAGTGCGTCTTGTTGGCACGTTGTTTCTCCCAAAAATTTCACGTAACTTTCTCATTGTCACAGTAATCGATGATTGATTTTGATAAAATGTTTTAACGATTAAAACACGTTGGTTTATCGAATATTTTTCCATAATAAATTTGCCACGTCCCTACTTCAAGACTAATGTTTACCAAAATGGCGGCAAAACAAAGTAGTATACCTTCCCGACGGACACCCTGTACTAAATTTAAGTATAACTAGGGAAAGCGTAACATTTTACAGTAATTTAAGTAATATAAATTGTGATATTGGGCCTCGCTTCCTACAAATGACTCTAAATCTCGAAGTATAACTTCCAAAGTTTGCAACACTAACTTAATACTGTAACTGAATGAGCTTCTATTCTATTATCTAGCAGATAATATGGCAAATTAAAAAACTTGGAACTAATACTACCATTTTTATCTAAAATTTAGACAGTTTCAAAATTTCTTATTGCATAGAGATTGCGGCATAGTTAGCCCCACTCGATATTAAAAATTGTCATTACCTCCTATTGCATCCTTTACACTGTGCTATTAGCCTTAGGATTGCAACTTAGGTACTCAACTTAGGACTGCAACTTCAATTCAATGTTTCAAATCCTATCTTTATGTATTAATAAGCCGATCCGGCGGAAGCTACAATGTCACAGTAACAGCAGAATAACAATATTTTCGATAACTGTAATGCTGTGTTAGTATCTAAATTTGTACCTAAAATAGAATATGAATGGAATGGAGAATGCCCGATTTTGCTATTTACTCAGACATTTCCAAATGTAATCAGACAATTTAGTATCACTAACAATTTACAAAATTCTAGCTATAAATAACAGCTGCATATGTAATAAATCGTATATTATTATTTCCAGTAGTTCAGGAGATAAGATCGTATAAATCTGTGTTGTGTACGGGCGATGTTACTCGCTCTTTTTTAAAACATTAATAATCTAAGGTCATATAGAAAAATTTCATAATTAATAGACAAATACTCTTAGATTTTGGTCATGATAGTTCATAACTTTAGCCACTATAACGGTTTTATAAAAAGGGCGTGCCACCGAACATTGTTTTACTATGACGTATTTATTTCTCTTAAATCTTTTCATAAGATATGGCCACTTAAAATATTACGTTTACATTTCGTGGCTGCCATAAACGATCATGACGATCGGTTCGTTATTTGGGCGGCTGTTACAAATTTTTAAAAAGGGACGTGCCATAGTTCATTGCTACTATATTAGCAGCAAATATATTAAATCTTATTTTTATATCTGTAAATCTGGCATGCCTCTTTTCACATTCTTTACATATTTCTATGTTATTTTGCATCACTGAAATTTGTGCATTGGTCTCCTCTTTTTTTCTTATTTTACCCTTCAACAGAAACGAAATATATTTCTCTTACTTCATGAATTTGTCTTTACTCCTTTGCTTTCCTATAGATTTTATTAGCTGTGGGTTTAAGTTAGCTGCCGGTCCTTTAGCCGCACATAATGAAACATCCAACTGTAGCTGATTTTTGCTTTTTTTCAATTTAATTTATGATTTTCACTGATCTTTTTAGCTGATCATAGTTTTTTAATTTTTAGCTGTTCATTTTAAATGCAATTTGTTAGTATTTTTTGAATATGTCTGGCATTTGTTCATTGGTGGGTTTTTAAGCTAAAAAAGCATTACCTAGACAGCTATTAAGAAACTGCTTGTACCTAAACCCAATCGGAAATTTTTGCCAGAAAAAAGAAAGAGAATGAAATGTGTGGACGTATTAGGTATTATTTCAAATTAACCAGAAGGTACCCTTACTGCTTACGTTTTGAATAAAATCAAAACGCTTTTCATTATAATAATTATAATAATTCATACGTTTTAATTAGGATAAGGCCATCCTGATTGTGATATGTGGTAGAAAAGTGAAGATTGATCAAACTGTAGGCTAATCAAGTACCAACAAAAAATTAAAGATGGAAAAATAGTTTTGGTCAAATAAACCAATTCTAGGATATTTTAACACACGTAGACGGGCTTGTCTATTACGCTTAATAACGTAAATAACATATAATTAGTATACAAATGCATAAAAAAACTAAATTTTTTCGACCATAAGAGGAAAAATTTCCTACTTGCCATAAAGCAAAAATTACATCACAATCCATACAAATAGATTTTTTTAAAAAAAAATGTCCAAGACAAATTTGTTTACTTTTACAGCATCGCCTTAAAAGAAGGCAATCCCGCAGACATATACTTACACTAATCGTGAAAACATTTTTCAAACTTATTTTCCGAAAAAGACTGCAGTTTTCGCCACGAATTTTCTGTTATGTCTCGTATCGAATAAAAACGGGCGCTTCGAAGCAGAAATTTGAGTGTTGGAAAGAGAAAACAACTCAGCCGGAGCCGTATCAAAATTTATTATATATATTGAGTATTATATTTATTGAGTTTTTGGCTAGAAATTTATTCACATTCATTTATTCATTGACAGCCTTGAGTTCACTTTCCAAAAATCTGATTCTTTTCGACAAATTTGTTTTCTCAATCTTCGCATAATGCCTTGATTATATTTTTTATTTCTGCCAACAATTCTTGGTGCACAATATCGCAAGAAGAAGAAGAGGAAAACAGTCAATCATAATTCGACTTGGACATGTATATTTTTCGTCGGCTTAATTGGAAGACGCATTCTGAAGCTTGTTAACTGGCTTGCATATCCAAAGCTGTGCCGTAAAGCCGTATTTTACAATAAGTTCGTTCATTTCTTTGATAGACTTGAGTTCTGATCTTTTTCGACAAATTTGCTTTCTCAATCTACACATAATGCCTTGATAATATTTTTCATTTCTGCCAATAACTCTTGGTGCACAATATCGCAAGAATCAAAGAAAACAGTCAGTCATAATTTGGGTATGTTTTTTTTTTGTCGGCTCAATTGGAAACGCATTCTGAAGCTTGTTAACTGGCTTGCATGTCCAAAACTGTGCCGTAAAGCCGTGTCTTACAATAAGTGTAGGGTAGAAATTCATTTATTCCAGTATGTCTTCAGTGATCTTAACGCGATTGAATTTTTGAACAATCCATTTCTTTCGGAATTTGTCGAAAGGCAATGAATTTCGTAGCGAAACAATCTTAAAATGTGATGCGAATTAATCCCAGCGATACAGAGCGTTCAGCAGTTATGATTTTCAACCTGAAATGACGATTTTCAGTTATCATTTTCTTTACTTTACCAATGTCAACTTCTATAGAAGACGTTGATGGCCGATCAGAGCGAGGAAAATCTTCGTTAAATCTCGACCAGCTTTAAATGTACTGTACTGTTTATCATATACACATGTGTTTGATAAAGTCGATTCACCGTAACATTTTCTGAAATTCGGCATACGAAATTCTATATACAATACTAAATTTGAGACAAAGTCTTTGTTCGATATGTTTATCCATGATGAAGATCACAAAACCCGCTTGAAATTAATTGACAAAGTCAAGCACTGTAAACAAATTAAATGACAAACCGCGCTCAAACCCAGCGTCAGTATAAAGATCAGTTGTATCAACTGCGCAGCATAAAGAATTTTGATGATCCCTTTAAGCGGATTGATCAAATGGTCAATTGCTGCTAATTTTTTTACAGAATGTATGTGCAAATAACTCAAGCTTAAATTTTATACATGATAATTGAACCAAAGCTTCTTTCAAACTAATGGCTTTGGGAGTTTAATAACTGGCTAATAAGGATATTTGTTGTAATTCAATGATTTTGCAATGATTTGGATAGCATTTGCAAAAAAATTTTTTTATAGTAATTTGAACTATCGTAAAATACAATAAATATACTGTGGAGTATGCAACATATTTTTATAAGATCTATCTATGGGCTAGTAAAATGAGTGTAACATTAGGTATTCCTTATATCTATAGCTTGATCTATCAATTGATTGTAACAAACAGATCTTAAACAGTTTTCAACTGACTTATTGATCTATGACATTCATTACCTCAGCTCAAGGAATGATTTTGGTTATAATTAATAATAAAATCAATACCTGTCATAGCCGTTTAAACATGCACTTCCCCGTCTTCAACAAAGTATGTATTTTCACCAAATTCAATTGATGATTTGCTCAGTCAATTTTGCATAGTTTTTTTTTTTTTTTTTTTTGCAAATTATGGGCTATTATCATAACTGCGGACAGCGTTTTAAAAATCATTTCTTCGTTTTTGTTTTGCAAATTAAACAAATTAAAGTCATAGTTAAATGAAATTAACAACGGCAGACGTTTCGTTGTACACTTGTATGAATAACATCGACTTGTCACTAACAAATCATTTTTCTTAAACGTTTTCTTCATCATCTTCAGTGGAGCAACGTTTGTCTAAACTGCTTCCCTCTTTTCGAGGTATCATCGATCATTGTTGTTTTTTCAGAATATATGCATAATTACTACTACTTCTTTGTGCTGTTTTGTTGTTACAAAAGTATTTATGATCTGAACTAAAATTCGACATGAAAAACAAAACCAAAAACTGAAATCAATATTTTTATCGGTTTTTCTACTCCAAAACCAGCAACCAGCAGCAACGACACCAACAACGACAACAACAAGAACATAACGATTTATAATTAACGATAAACACAAGTATTTAAAGACAATTTACACTCGGCCAAGTCAACAAAACCAACCAACCACACTCTCGACCAAAAAGACCCACACGCTTACGCACAATTGGTTGGTGGATTGGTCGTTTAGCTTGGTTGGATCAAAACTGGCCAAGGCACTGGCACAAAACATCACTCACAAATTAAATATGGTTCAGCTAAACAATTTCCAAAAATGTTTTCCATTTATCATTGGTCCGAAATTATCTGGACAAGAAACAAAAAGAAAAAAAAAAACACTCGAACTCTGAACAAAAATTATTAACTGTCATATTAAGTAAAAAATTGGCCTAAAGTGATGTTTTGATGGAAAATGTTTAACAAAATTTTCACTTTGACTCATTAAAATGATAATTATTCCAAAGACAAGCGAAAAGAAACGCAAAGAGAAAATACCTTGTCAAGCAGCAGCAACACAACCACGATAAACTAAACCTAAGAACCCTTTGGGCTCTATTTCGGTTTTTGACTTGAAATTTTTGGATTATAGCTTTTGCTGGAAAGGACGGTCGGTTAGCTGCCTAAACAGGTATTAATTAGAAGGTATCACAGGGTTTTGTTTAAAGCCGGTTGAAGTGCTGCCAATACTGCGAATAATATTTTAAAACTAGCGTAGTTTTTCGGTTTTGATGAAAACTAAAGAAATAATGTAGCCATCATACATTTGTAGGAAATTATACAGAATCTTATCATTGGCAGAAAACAAAGGAATTTCAATTGCAAAAGAAACAATTTTTGCAGAAAAGTTGGAGATTTTTGTTGAGTTGGAGATTGACCGCAATATATTTCTAAATTAAGTTGCAAATTGCATTTCCTTCTAGAAGATACCACAAACAAAAAAAAAATACAAATTCCATTGTATTCCGTGAAGAGTTCCATTAGGTCACCAAAAAAAAAAACTACCAGCATCCGATGAAAGAGATGAGGAAGACGTTCTCACATTCGGTGAGCTTAAAAGCATTCATTTGTTAGGTTCACTCAACTGGATCAATAGTTTAACAATTATTCCAAAATTCAGCTTGAGAACCAATTTCTGACATGTCAATAACTCGAAGTGCTCATCAGAAACATCGGGGTGGTTGCCGCTAAAATAATGGTTTATGGTTGTAATAATTGGGCCCAGATACAACGGGATAATATTGGATATAACCAGTATAGAATTTTCAGTCACGTAAACCGACTTATATGTACATACCATCATCTAACATCTTTTACATCAATGCTAGAAACTGAGGAGTGTCAGAAGGGGGGTGATAAATCGTTCTCATCAAAGAAACTCTGAATTAAAGACAATAAAATAGGCAAAATTACTCGTACAATTTATTGAATTTAGTTATTGTAATTTACTGTCTTCCGCATGGATATTACCTGTTTACGTAGAAAGCGACTAGAATAGACATACAACGTACTTCTCTATTATACGCCGTACAGAGAAAACAATTTCAAGCGCTTCGATCTTCTACGCATCTACTACAATTCGTCACACCTAGTTTTGGTAGTACTTTAAAAGTCTGAACATTCCAACAGAGTTTTGTCGCCCTCTTCTGCACCTTCCATCGTGCTGAAGCATCTGGATCTCTCCACACTACATGACCCAATCAACGTAATGGCTGTATATTAATGCGCCTGGCCACATCGATGACGGTTTCTTTCTCATACAGCTCATCGTCCGACGTCCATACTATTCTTTAACGATGACGGGTCCGTTTATTTTCAGAAATATTTTCCTTTCAAACACTCATACGCTTGTGTCATAACACAGGATTCTGCGCCATACAAAAAGACTGCTAAGGCAAACATCTGCTACAGTCAGTTTTTTGTTTGTCGGGCAGCCGCTTTTATCATGAAACAGCTTACTTAGCGTACAGTAACATCTGCTACCAAGCAATAGCCTCCTCTTAATTTACATGATGACATCATTCTAGAGATTGCAAAGGTACAAATTTACGAAATCAAGAATATATGGACTAAACCGGTCATTTGTATGGGAGGTACCAGAAGGTTTTCCTCTTCGTCTTGATCTGTTGACTCTGTGTTATAATTCAATGCTTTGGACGAAAGTTTAGGTTATTGAATTATACATGAAAAGTTAAGGAAACAAATTAAATTTCGGAGAATCGGTCAATTTGTATGGAAAGTACCAAAAAATATGGATTACTGTGGTCCATTTACACTTCTTGGAAATTATCGGGCAAACTATTACTCACTGCCGAGTTTTAAGGAATTTCGTAGAGATTTATGCCAATTATCACATCTTTAAGATAGCTAGGCGGCCAGCGAAACAGGCGGACACCGGTCAGACGATTTAAAAAGTCCCGAAACACATTCGGTCAAAAGATATTTGGTATTTTAAATGCTTCCTTCTAGATGATACAGTTTAGGCCACCTCAAATGATGAAGGAATTTAAAAATCATTAAGGCTGTAACGAAAGCTTGTAAAGGAACTGAAGATTTGAGTAAATATAGTTATATTATTTTCAGTTTCTTAGAAATCTGGCACATATTTGTCTTCAAATCGAAAATCAAATATTTCGATAACACTGTTGTTTCCGTCTGATTTGTAAACAGATTTCGAGGAGTGCTTTCTCGCTCCCGGGACCAAAATATCTGGAAAGTATAGCTCTTGCGCTCCAGAATCTGAATCCGCTTATCATATTTTTTGTAAAAGTCAAAACTTTTGAGAAAATTGCATTGGAAATTGTAAAACCCGCACATATCTAGTGCTTTCAAATGGTGAAATAGAGCAATTTTTGTGTTATTTCCTGAACCAGAAAATGCTGCTCGATGTTTTTTTAAAGATGTTTTATCCAGAAAGATAACCAATAGTAATAAATCGGATTTTTCACCGTTATTTTATGATAATTTGTAATAATATTGAAATTTGTAAAATTGCATTTGTTTTAATTTTATTGAAATTAAGAAATTTTATTAGAAAATATATTGAAAATTTTTCATGATATCTCTAATATATGGCTTTTTTACTTTCTATAAAAAATTATTGGAAATTGATGTGTTCAAAGACTAGTTTAATGGTTTTGTTAAAATTTCTTTTTTCGCCAAGCTGGCATAACTACTCTCTGTACTGACGTGGAGTTTGCGTGGGCTCTGTAATCTGTTAGAGCGCGATTTTTTCAGTTCATTTCAAATGTGTTTTGCGAATTTTGCAATGATTAAAAACATCAAATAAAAAATGAATATCAAATTTTGTATTTCTGTTTTCTTTTGCCCAAGTGATTGTGAGTGTTACAGTGCATTCAAAATTGCTTGAGATATAATGAAGAATTTTCCCTGCTGTTCAACGTCTTTAAATGAAGTTAACAACGCTAAAGTGAAGACTATGATTGTCATTTAATTGTGGGAGGGATGACAACTGAAATCTGTGTGTTTTACGGATAAGTTCGTAACATTTTACGCGAGTATTTCGCCGCTCAACTAGCTCCAAAAGACCTGAATTTTCTTAAAAAAACTCAATCACATAAAGATGGCTGATGAAATGACTGGAGTAATAAATTTTGAATCCACATTCTACAAATGCGTTGTTATTGGCAATGAGACATAGAAGTACGAGTTTGATATACGAACCAGTTAATAATCTTAAGAAAGGTGCCATCTAACTAAACCGAAACCGGAAAAACAATGTCAAATTCTATCAAAAGTCAAAACAATGTTGACTATTTTCTCTGATTATCGCAGTTCTGTGCACTCGGAATTCTTGGCAGAAGATGGGATGGTAAATAAGGATTATTATTTGGGCGTTAGGCGGCGTTTGAAAGAGCAAATTTGGCGAAAAAAGTCAGATTTGATAAAAAAAAAAATAAAGCTTATGCATATTGCACCAAGGCAACAAACCATTTCAAAAACTTATGAACGCATTTCTGGCCAAAAGCTCAACAAATATTAAACAACCAAGGTATCAACCTGATATAGCTTCAGCTGTTTTTCTCTTTCCCTCTTCAAATTTCACTTCGAGACAGCCGCTTTCCCGATTTCCCGACGAGAACTGAAGTCTTTCTGAAAAATGAGTTTGAAAAGTGTTTCGATAATTAGATTATTCGTTGGCATGAGTGTGTGATCTTGGATGGGGCGTACTTCGAATGGAAACTATATTATGTTTGATTGATCAATTCCCGTTTCTTTTTTGACAATAAATATAATATTAAACTAAATATGTACATGTCTCTCAAATATCTTTTGCTTTGATGATGGATGTGTATCAAGTTGGCATCACTGTTGACGGTTGCACGATGTAAACCACAATGACAGAGAGAGAAGAGTTTAACAAATTTCCTCAGGCCATACAACAATACTCAAAACGGAATGATATAAATTATTTATTTTCTGTGGTTTTTATGTCGCTGTTGTTTTTCTCTTTTGGAGGATGATTTTGTAAAAGATAATTATTACAAATTAACGAAATAATAAAATTTAAACAGATATTTCGGGCACTATAATTAAGTCTTACAGTTACAAAATAATGGTTAACAAACCAAAAACATTATGGCACAGATTTCAATGCTCGTAAACAATAGAAAACTGATATGTTATGAATAGCAAATAACAGCAAAATCTACATTTAAGAAAAAAATCAATGATAATATTTGGACATGACCACCGCCATATTTGTAAAAATTGTGCAAAACGGAGGAGCCAAGAAAGCAGTTCACTTCAATCTCGAAGAGTTGCATGTCTTTTGTTTTTGTAAAACAGCAGGCAGACATCATTAATGCATGCAACTTACATACATATACATATATACCCGTGCAACATACAAGCCACCATGTACCCAATTCCACGAGCATTGAATGCATTCCAGTTTATGGGTCCCAAAAAACTGTAGGCCTTAAACCACAAACGCTTATATGTACTCGCGTTAACGTAGGTAGGCTTATGCCATCTGAGATTTTCTTAGTCAACAACGATGTTATGAAGTACACATATGGTCGAAAAAATAACTACACCTGCTTATTTTTGCTTTATGTTTAATTTTAGTTACTTTAACTGAAAGTAAACATGGCAATTCTTTTTTATTTAAATAAATTTAACATGGCAATGCCTTTAAAAGTCAAAAACAACTGGGGCTTCCCGCTGTTGTTTTCATTGTGAGTTAATTTTGATCAGGTGTGATTTCAGTACTTGGTCAAAATAATAAATCAATTCTTTAATATTTTCGCAGTCTGCTGTAGTCTTTTTGGAAAAACTAGTTATTTTACTGTTGTTTATTTTTATTCATAACAAAATTTTTTGTTAAAAAAAAATCAGCCATGGGTGGAAATAGTCATTGTTCTCCGGAGGAGAGAAAAATTGTTTCAAAACTAAGAGAAAGTGGCCAAAGTCTTCGTTCTATAGCAAAAACTATGCATCGGTCGCTATTTTTTTTACAAAATGCTTTAAAGTCTAAAAACCCCGTCGAAACTCGCGGAAGACCCAAAGAAAACTTAAAAAACAACAGATATCCGTATTGTAACACTTGCGAAGAAGGACCCGTTTGTGTCTTCAAGAGCGATTTCAGCGGAAACTGAAAATGTAATTTAATCGCGAACGGTTCGTCATAGACTACAAGAAGCACATTTACCAGGACGGATAGCCAGAAGAGTTGCTTTGCTTAGACAAAAAAAAATTAAAGGCTAGATTGGCGTTTGGAAGAAATCATCCCAATTGATCCGGAGGAGACGGTGAAAAAAAATGGGGAAACATTTTGTGGAGCGATGAAACAAAAATTAATGTATTTGAAAACGACTGTGCCCGGAATGTTCGACGCCCTAAGAGTAAGGAATTCCATGTTCTTTGTTCCGAAGAAGACGGCCAAGCACGGGGGAGGCAATAGTATGGTCTGGGATTGTTTCTCGTGGTATGGTCTCGGTCCGATACATCGAGTTGCCGACACTATGACCAGATTCCACTACAAAGATATCTTGGAAAATACGATATTGAACCATGCTGTGGAAAGTATGCCTCTTAGATAGATATTCCAGCAGGATAACGATCCGAAACATACTTCTAAATAGGTAAAGGATTGGTTCCAAGATAATAATGTTGCCCTTCTTAACTGGCCAAGTCAATCTCCGGACTTAAAGTCCGGAGTTGAAACAAAGAATTGGAAAGAAGTTCGGTTCTTAAGAATAAGGATCAGTTATGGAATTTTGTTCAAAAAACTTGGTATGAAATACCTGTAGAAACCTGCAGGAAGCTTATTGCCAGCATGCCAAAGAGAGTCAATAAAATAATTGAAAATACGGGTTTCTAACGAAACTCAGCCAATTTAGCAGAAAAAAACTTGATTTTTCACTTTTTTACTTATTTTAACTAAATGTACTTATTATTTTTTCCAATGTTTTTTGTTTAATTTCTTATTTTTTGAAAAATACTGAATTCAATTTTTGTTTTTTGTTATTATTTTAATATTTATTTTATTTCTAATGTTGTAATAAAAGAAATTAGTATTTGTTTTTTCTTTTAATTTAAATAAATTTTCGTCTATGAGCCTTTTAGAAAAAAATATAGGGTGTACTTATTATTTTGACCATATGTGTATATCTAACTCACACCATTACTTCTTGTTGTTTTATTTTTGGGCCATAAGCTATAAGCGCACTAAATTCGAATTGAATTTTTTTTGGCAGTAAATTCATTAATCATTATTTCAATCATGAAATCTACTCGTACTTACCAAACGCAACATATCCAATACATGAATATGATGATGGTCTTCAGATGCCAGTAGATTTCTTGGTGATGCTTTCGTCGTTGATTCCTTTCGATGTGGTCTCTTACTGGATTTGTAAGTAAGCTGGCTGTGTCTGTTTCATGGTGGTACATTATTTTTGTCAATACGTATGTAACACCTACAAAGGAACAGAAGACGCTTCGTATCAATCTCGTCACTATTTTGTAATACATACTTTTTACATTTCTATATTTATGCTACTGTTGACAAAGTTTTCTTATGTAATTTGAGAATTTAAATCATTTCGAAATAATTTATAATATATTGTCAAATGACTTTTTATCGAAGGCTAAAGTGTATCTCAACGAGGAACAGAGGTCACCCAACATCCATTGAATTGATGGAGAAAGATGAGGGATGTCAGCAAGGAAATAATAAATCGCTATCTTCTTGTCAAAATAAGAACTCTGAATTAAAGAACAGTAAACTTGGCAAAATTATAATTTACCGAACGTAGTTACTATAACTGACTATGTTCTGCTTAGACGTTACTAAGAAATCTTTGATGTTTATCAGAACAGCTTATTAACATCTGAGCTACCCAGAGAGGAGAGAGGCAGAGCAGTAAATTTTCATTCGATACAATTAATTTAGTAAGAGCCTGATGCGTACTAAATTATACGAAACTTTGCGGAACTGATTGCAAGATATGAGTCTGGGAACATATATGTGGATTAAATTAGATAATACGTGTGGTGTGGGAATCTATGGTGTTGTTATCCAGGTCAATCTTTCTGTAATTACCAAAACAGTTTACAAAAATTAAAGCTACTGCAGGTCACGAATTAGTAATTTGAGGGGAAAATTTTAATTTCCATGAGTCGGTCAACTTGCATGAAACGCATCAGAATGGATATGAATATGTAGTCTATTTTCATTTGTAGAACCAAGTTTATCAAGCGTGTAGTATGAGCCAAATTTAGCTCTATTCAGTACAATCTTAGAATATAAGATATTATTTGGTCTTATGTATGAGAGGTATAAATTTATAATAAGTTTTGGCAAGCAAGCTATAAGTTAGAAATTACAGAGGAATGATTGAATATCGGAAAATCGGGCATTTTGTATGGAAGGTACCAGAAACGGTGTAGCGATGCGGTCTATTTTCATTCTCAAAGTTAACATTAGCAATCTCTTGATGGGTCTCAAACCTGACCTACCTGGACCTTTGAGTTGTTCAAGTTTCGTCAACCAGTATAGACAAATTCAGTGGACGAAGATTCATGTTGTTAGAATATACGAATTAGGAGTTATAGAGAAACAAATAAATCTCCAAAAATCGTTCATTTTTAATAGCAAGTTAATGAAACGATGAACCGTTATAGCCCATTTACACCCCCTGGTTACGATGCGGCAAAATATGGGCCTGAGTCAAGTTTTAAGAATTTTTATGAAGACTTACAATTGTCTTTCTTCATTCTTTCAAAATGTTAGGCTGTTTCATGAATATTTACTGCAGTTATCAGCCATTCAGACAGCTAAACGGACGAACATCGCCCAATCGACTAAAACATTCTTGACCTATTTGGTCAAAATATATTTGGTACTTTAAACGCTACCTTCTAGATGTCACCATTTTGTCCGTATTTCATGGAACTACGAATATATTCTTTCCTATGACTGATAATGTGAAATGTTTTCTCAACCAATCTTCAGTAATCTTAAAATATGTATTTTGTATTTTAGCTTTATGTCTCCTAAAAAATATTAATATATCGTGTTGTTTATGTTTTGTAAGAGACCTGTTTGCGTTAAAGTAACCATACTATATCACTACATCCACAACGAAAGGCTAATTTTTAATTTAAATTACGTGGGTACATCGCATCTCGGATGGTGGGTGGTGGGACTGTGACAATTATCTGTGGCAAATTTCGCAACATAGATGTCATCTGCATTTGAGCTACGCTTGATTTTGTACGACGTAAGATGAGATTTCGGTAATTTTTGCCGATATCAAGTTCAAGATGAATAAATTTACCTAAGAAGACAATCAAACTTTACCGATGAGAAACGTTTTTAACAAATCGACATTTGTTGTTCAGAAACTGTCGATTACCTTTCTGCTTATTTTATTTTAAAAGATATTTTAAGCCTTAGATGCGTCAAATCTCTACTGGTACTAAAAAACTTAAAATTTTCCAAAAAGGCCATTGCGTTAAATCTCTCACGTGAAGGCTTCTGGCTATTGGCATGTCGCAAAACGCATTATTATGGGATCTGTGTTTATAATCCGTAAATAACCATCCAATAGGCTGAATATCGCGTCAAAAATTTTCGCCAAAGTAGCTCAAAATTCAAGGTTAAGCTTATTGGGTTCTTCTTCGTTTTCCAAGTTATATTAATTGCCCGAAACTATTAAAAAAAAGGAGCTGCATTTGTAGGCAAACAATTCCTGGTTTTGCACCACGATAACTCGCCATCTCACTTTGCGTTGGCTCTTCGTGAGTTTTCCGACAAAAAATGCAACCAATCCATAATCACCATAGCAACCTGATTTAGCATCGCGTAATTTCTGGCTATTTCCTACATACATTCCAGGAAAGCCGTTTTGAGTGGATTAAAGAGATCCAACGTGACTCGCAGGGCGTTTTGGAGTTCATGCTGGAATGTGTACATTTGGTATGCCTGGAGAAGTGGGAAAAACTTTGCCAATAGTGTATTGTGTCCGGGTAGGATACTTTGAAGGCGACGATTTTTGCGAATAAAAAAAAGGTTTAGAAAAATAACTGATTTTACTATACAATAGTTTATTTTAAAATGCATAGACCGCCGTTTTTGCTTGACATAAAAATTAGTAAAAGTAACTTTCTTTATTCTCTACACGATAGGATGAAGGTACACTAATTTTGTCATTCCGTTTCTAATAACTATAAATGCTCATCCTATCTATAGCAACCCTGCAAAAGAAGAGCATCCGCGGAAGCCGAAATTCACTACAATTTTTGGAGCAAAGTGATGAAAATTTGGTTAATGAACTTAACATAGGCTTGCCGTAGGGAAACGTTTTTTATAGCAATGATAAAGCTATAATTTTTTGGAGCAAAGCGGTGAAAATTTGCGTAATGAATTAACATAGGCTTGTCATAGGGAAGTGTTTTTTATAGCAATGAAAAAGCTGTCATTTCGGTGAAATTTTTATTTGACTAAAGAAGTTTTGTTTTTGGATGATAGTTTTCAGACAGAAATTAGATCTTAAAATTGTGTTTTTTACGGAACGTGATTAAGTGGCAGTCGAATCCAAATAAATTAATAGTATTAAAATGTAATTCAGTTTAATAAGAACTACCGAGTTTGTTTAGACCGGAAGTGGTGTAAAAACGCTTTTTTGGAAACAATAAATATGCATACATTACGTTATTAGAAGTGATGGAAATTTTATTCTTTATGAAAAACTTCCAGGATAAAAACATTTTCGTTTGATCGTTCGTCTGGTGAAAAGTTGAAGTAGAGGCCGCAGTTTTACATAAAAAATTTCTCATAGATAAGCCAAATTCGAAATTGGGGGAAAATTGGCCCAATAAGAAAATACATACCCATACGAATACTGAACCCACCTCTAAAAAAAGTAAAAGAAAGCTAGACATTTTAAAGATGCATACCTCCGAAATAATTCCAACTGTAACATATAGCAGCAAATTGTGATGCTGCATCCAGATTGCTGTTGCCATGCCCTATTTTGATTGTCAAAACTGAATTTCAAATGGTGCAACTTCGTCTGATAAACACTGTTGTCACACCCGACTTTGATTGCTCTATTCGGTTGCAGTAACCGAATTATATAATTATACATTATAGATGCAATTAATTCAATCTAATTTGAATAGGTTTTCAAATTCGTTCTGTTTGGAAACTGAAATCAGCCGATTTTTTGGTTGTGGCAATGACCAAATACATTGCCGACCAATTCGGTAGCCTCAACTAAATTTTTCTATGAGTGAATGTCACACTGCGTCTGAGAATTATACATATAAGGCAATGCTGCAGCAATTTGTAACGCGTGCAAATTGTAACGAGAAAAGCAGAAAGGCAGACATTCTTCTTAAGCCGAAGAAACAGTTGTGTATCAACCGTTTCCCGACAGTAGTATACTCGTGCTTCATCCACCAAAATGAGATCAGAATAGATCGGAAAATCATGAATTAATAATAATGAACCTGCAATTGCTGATGGTTTTCTGGTTGAGCTTTTTAAGACCAGTGACGATAAGCTCATATTAAGAAAAATCAATCATTTCCCGACGGCAGCACACTTTATTCAGCCTAATTTTGATCAGAATAGATTGGAATATCACGGGTTAAGAATAATAAAGGCGACAAGCCCGTAATAAGCATGCTCCTAAGAATGACTTGAATTAATAAATGCATGCCTGATGTTTGGATGATTGGAATTTAAATTTATTAAGTCCTGTATTAAAAAAAGTCAATCCTACTGTATGTATCTCGCCTGGTGTATATGTTTTACATCAATCGCATATGAGGTTCTGTTAAGAGTGATGCGCAAAAGATAGTGTATATTCTTTCTGACTTGATTGAACCTGATAAATCTACAAGTAGCCGCATATTTACACTGCTACAGGACCGGGAGAAACTGTCTTTCCCATTGCCGAGTTTGGTATACCTGCAAAGCTCTTATGTCTTTGTAGGATGACAGTATTCTATTATGACAATCTTAAGTAAGAATAAACACAAATCTTTGCGAGCCATTTTACAACAAATGACGACTTCTTTAATATTCTCTCGGAAATGGTTACGAGGAATGC
The DNA here is from genome assembly GCA_019455685.1 of Philornis downsi. Classification (NCBI taxonomy): domain Eukaryota; kingdom Metazoa; phylum Arthropoda; class Insecta; order Diptera; family Muscidae; genus Philornis; species Philornis downsi. The sequence goes on along the minus strand of JAHXMU010037136.1, from coordinate 29,559 downwards.
TGCATTAAATTTAAAATACTATCTTTAATGATGTATGCATTACTGCCCGAAAGTTTCGAGATGTTACTGCAGCCTTCTTAAGCACTGAGAAGAAGTCTGTAATAATGGGAAGTATTTATTTATCTACTGACAATAAATGTATCGGCTGCCAACAACTTTAGCCCTACAATAAATTCTGTGGTAATGTATCGCCATTCTAGTCGTCCATGTAATAAGCAGAGCAATAGTGCATTTTGCAGAAATTGTACGAAATATTTATTCTACATATATTTCTCATTATATGTGAGAAGGAACCATTTGTAGAAAAATCAAAGCAAATCAATATGAAGAATCGATTCTATACTTCACAATTCTATACACATTTCTGTTGTGAAGTAACTTATTGCAGAACTGTGTTCCAATTTTGCGTTAGAGAACCGGCTGGTTTTGGGACAATCTCAAATAAAAATCACCGATGTTAGAACCAAAGCTGTTTATAGACAATACAACTAATTCTTTAATCAACTATTCGATATATAAAAATTTCCTAGGTAACGATGTAAGCAAAGAAACTGGAAGCAATGTATTATTTGCAAACGGATGTTTATGAGTATGTGGACTTTGCAAGCGATTTAATGATAAAGTTCTCTCTCAAATTCACGAAAACTAAGCAGATCAGACTCAAGTCCTACCTAAATCAAATTGCGTTGCTGTATGGAGCGATATAATATAAGGCAATCAATTAATTCTGAAAATCTTTGATGGAATAATACTATAAAAAATACATGACAATGTAGTATTTCAATATATCGTTAAGGGAAAAAGCCGGGTTGGTGTGAATCGTGGATATGTGAGCTCTATGCAGATGAGGGTAACCAAATTTCCGTTAGAACAGCTAAACAAAAAATTGTCACCGAAATGAAGAAAGTGCGTAGAAGACCGAAGAGCTTGAAATTATTTTGTGACTGTTGCGCAAAATACGAAGGCGGTCCCAAAACTAGCTGACCTGATAAAGAAGTCACAAGAAAGTCGGCAAAAATTTTCATTATTTTCAACATAATCTCTATATAGCTCAATATACTTTTTCCAATGATATTCAATAGCTTCTATAGTCTGTTTATAGTAAGAACCGTCAAACTCCTTAAAACAGCTATCAACCGGAGACTCCACCTCCTTATTGTTGGCAAATCTTTTACCACCGAGCCATTTTGCCAAGTTTGGAAATGGAAAATAGTCCGAAGGAACTAAATCTGGCGAATAAGGTGCGCGATGAAGCAATTCGAACTTTGATTCATTAATTTTGACCATCTCGATAGTGGATGTGTGAACTAGAGCATTGTCTTGCTAAAACAGCATTTTCTTTGCCGCCAAATGTGGCCTTTTTCTCCATAATAATATCACCTAAATACTCCAATAAATTAGCATAATGTTCGCCGTTGATGGTTTTTCTTTTTTTTTTTTCGAAGATAATAAACAAAAATAATCCCATGCGCATCCCATGACCTTGCCAGCAGATGGAACCGTCTTCGAATTTTTGAACACGTTTCTCCCAGTGCAGTCCACTGCTTTGACTGTTCTTTTGTATCAGGTGTGAAGTGGTAAGCCCATGCCTTATCCAAGGTTATAAATCAAAAAATCGGCTTTATTGAAGCATCGGTGAAATCTTCGCGAGGCTGTTTTTGCTGTATTGAATGCAAGCGCGGCACTCTGCGGCACCGTGCGCACAGCTTTTTCATCTTCAAAACTTCGGTCAATACACCATACATGGCACTTTTTTAAATGCTTATCATTTCAGCAAGTTCACGCATCTCCAGCAGACAATACCATTTTTTGTATTTTCTAACCTGTGTCTGGCATGGACACCATTACGGCGGTCAACCATCACGGTGTTCGTCTTGGCAGCTCGTACGGCCTCGTTTAAACTATGCTACACAATATTTTACAGTCGTAAACTTCGTAAAGAAGCAGATTCCAGTGCGGTTTTAATGTTACCAAATTTAACTAAAATCATATACGACTATGATGATACTCTAAAGTGAGATTTTTGTAACAATATTTTATGGAATTACCCCTGTGATGAATTTTAGATGACAATGTTTTATTTCCCAAAATCCACATGTTGTAATTTGATTATGGGTTACCGATATTTTTTAACTGCATAAAGATGTGTAATATTTAAAGTATTGTCAACGCCAAATCTCTAATTCTCCATCAAAAACGCCAAGTCGCTTGGGAATTCCACCTTAAATTGTGAGATTGATTGCCTTCAATATCAAAGGGTTATTATTATGCCTCCTCAGTTTTCTGGCTACTGTTGTTATTATGCACAATTCGTTGTTTTTTCAAGTTGCCGTTCGTTGCTGTAAGCCAAGTAAGACTTTCTAAAATCTCAACACCTTAATCTTGTAGCCATAGAATAATTATAGCGAACCTTGGCATAACATAATTAAAACCTTTAACTGCCTATATTGGATATAACAATGATGTCCAAACTGTGGCACACCAAGAGCTGTAAAGGTATATGCTTCACAATAATGGTGATTCTTAAACAGTGGATCATTTTTGTATGCTAACGGTAATTTTCAAATTTCAAAAAAAAAAAACTTGTCAATTTATTCGATCTTCATTTGTTCATTGTACCTTCTGCTGTAAGAATGAGGATATATACATCTATCAATTAATACGACAAAAATGTAACACCCAAAAGAGGCGTGTAAGCCATCAAATATCTTTTGACCAAATTTCTTTCATGACTTTGTTAGTAGATTGAGTGATGTCCGTCTGTGAAGCTGATAGATATGATAACTACGGTAAATTTTTATGAAATTTCTTTAAAGGCATCATAGCCCAATATTCTAACGAGTCGTAGCCACGGATTGTAAATGAGCTATATCGACTTATCATTTCTGATACCTCCCATACAAATTCGCCATTTATTCGAAATTCGTGTTTCCTCCCACAACTCCTAATTTGTAGCCTGTAATGACCTGATTTTTTGTCAATTGTTTTGATGTTTAATTCATAGCAAAATCTAAAAAAATCGATCGGTTAATGATGCTTCTTCTAATACTTTCCACATAAATGATAGATTTTAATGAAATATTCTTAGGTTAATGTCTTCCACCTGATTGCTCTAAGTTCTGTCGAGTTTAACATACATTGAGAGTTTAGTAAGGTAATGTCTGAGAATGAAAATGGAGCGATTTGTCACTCGGCTTCTGGTACCTCACACACAAAATGCCTGATTTTTCAAAACGCCATGTTGCTCATGTAACTCTTACTTCGTAAACTGCAACAACCTAAATTTTCATTCATGTATTCAGGTGTTCTAGTGTCTGGCCAAATTTCAGAAATATCGATCAAGTAACCAAGGAACTTTTCACACTTTTTATAAAAATGATCGACTTAAGCCATGTATTTGTAGCTTCATATCTTTCAAGCAATTACATTGAATTCAATCAAATTTGGCATACCCCAAGCGATTGCTAAACTTATTTCTGAGAATGACAACGATCTGAAGTACTATGCCTTTCCCATATACACTAATGGATTTAGCGAAACTTTATTGTTCCTCCTGTAAACCCAAATGAATAAACTGCATCAGCCTAAAATCTTGTTAATATCATTTGCCATTCGATGTAATGTTTGGTGAAATGTAAAAAAAAACCAAACAGATACCTTCTCCCATACACATTTATTAATTTAGCCCATATATGTTTCATTTAATTGTACTAAATGCAATATTGCGCATTAATTTTGACCATTTGCTAAGAATAACTTAACAACACATCGCGCCCCATTTGGTATTCCATATTTTTTCTCCAATGCAAAAGATGTTGAGTGGAGGTGTCTGTAAATAAGTTCATTTATAGAGGTTTATAGAGGTTTCAATTTTAATATACAAGCCCAGATCATATCAACTTGGATATTAAAATTAAAATGAACTATATCTGCGAATGTGATTTGTGGATTAACTCTAATTTTCGACATATTTAACACACATATTTCAAAAGGGAATTAATTACTAGATTCTTACCAACTTTGTTCATCTTTCTTAACTATATATCACTAGCAAAGAATGGGTGATACATTCCTCTTGTAACAACTAGAAATATTCATCTGAGAACTCATAAAGTATTGATTCTTGTCCGCCTTAAAAACATCTATTGTCTTATCTTATCTATCTTAGTTCAAAGCTTGTCTGTCTGTCCATCCGTGGAAGCACAGCTTGAGCTAATAGGAGGAGTGAACGTGTTCATCATTTGATACGATATCTTTAATAAAGTACCAAAAATATTTTGAAGAAATGCGTTTCATGACTTTTCAGATCGATTGACTGATCTGAGGGTGGCTAATTGGTGGGCACGATATCTATCGCAAATCTCAAGGCACTCCTTACAACTTGCTACAGCCTAAAATTTCACCAGATCACAGCCGCCAGAGACTTTAAGTGAAGAATTTTGACCCACTTCTTCTGGTACCTTCCATACAAATTGAACGATTTTCTGCCGTTTAATTTTCTCCCATACAAGTGGTCGATTTAATTTATTTATTCTTATGCTGAGATCTTTTATATGGTTACGCCAAATTCAGTTAAATTTTGTAACTGTTAGGCGTTTATCAAAATTAAGAAGCACATTGCCACACTCCTTCTGATACAAACTCTATAAATTTACCAATTCGCTAAAATTCAACCGCTACTTGGTGATTTCTAATTAGTGCGCTGTAGTAGTCCAAACTTTCATACATTATATTGCCGCGTAATTGGGTAAAAATTGACTAAATAACCATGCCCTTCTGGTACCTCATATACAAATGACCAATTTAACCCATATAAGCATTCTCATGTCTTTCAAGCAGCTGCTACAAATTTCATGAAATTTTGTACACATCGTGCGTTTGGTGATGAACTAAGCTCTGAGAAGGGAAAAGGGCGACTTTTTAAAAAAAAATCCACTACAAAATGGAGAAAATCAAAGCATAATATAGGATTATCCATTTAGTTATTTCATAACCGCTGGTCTGACAAGACTGTCAGCTGTTAAATACCTGTCATCTGAAATGTTGTTTATTTAGTGAAAGGTTTGCTGTATACGAATATGGATTGTTTAACAACCGAAGAACGGTTAAAACTAGTTAAGACTTACTACAAAAGTAATGATTCAAACGTTGGCTTTGAATCGAACAAAATTTTCTTCAGCGATGAACCTCATTTCTCACTTGGTAGTTACGTCAACAAGCAAAATTGTTGCATATGGAGCTCGATTCAAATTCAAATTCAAAATTCAAAAGTGATTGTGGAAAAACTATTGCATAAGAATTATGACCTGGAGGTGTCATTGGTCCATATTGTTTTCAAAAACCACTTTGAAGGACCCACTACTGAAACCAATCCAGAGGCGGTCTTCTAAATGACATTGCATTTGGTATAATACATAATGGCAAAGTCCAAGCATTGTAATGAAATAAAGGTTTCATCGAAATCGTAGCTTCATGTTTGTTTTATTTAACTTTACTGTTGAAAACGAAAAATAGATAACTCTATTTATAAGTAGGAGGTGTTTCAAAGCCTATTTATTTGGTTGTTTATAATGTATTCATAGTTTCTCAAAATTTCTCCAAAAGAGCATTTTTTAATTTTTTAAATTATTAAAAAATTACTCAAAAATTTGAAAGTGAATATTGGATTTTATTAAATTTTAAAAATTGCGATAAGTCCTTAATTTCTCTAAATCAACCAGAAAATCGTGTAAAATTTTTTGAAGTTACCATCTCCAACATATTTAAAATTACCATTTACAAAATTTTGTAAGCCCATCTTGACCAAGATAACATCACCGAAATGATTTATACTTGTTGCAAAATCGGTGTGCTCCTTTTTCTTAAAACCTATTCGTGCGTCTGAAGCCCATTTTAAAAAGTATTTGGGCACCCCTGAGGCGTATGATCGACAATCGCGGCAATACCTTTGTATTTAATTAACCACAAATTGTTACATCAGATTGAGTTTGTCTGTATTAAAAAAATGAAACGAATAACGAAAATGGCAGAAATATTTTTGATGTCAATACTTCGAAAGGAAAACCCTTTCACATAACCTGCGTGTGGCTTTGAATTGTATCGTATTTGGCATTGCTGAATTTAACACACTGCAAAAAAATGGAAACTTTTCACAGTTTATGACGACGTAATAAAAACATATTAGTAGAAATGTTTCTATGCATTACTTAGTTAAATCTCAATTTCTATAAAAACGCATGAAGGTAATAATTTTGATTTGATATTTGTTATCAACATTCAAGATCGCGCTGCCGTAGCTTATTTTTATTGAACGGAGTCGCAGACGATTCATTGGGCTTCAAAACGCCTTCGAAGGCTTTGGCTTGGAACTGCGTTTTTGAATGAGTCATTTTAAAATTAGCAGTACAAACAAGCCAAAAAAATTAATTTACTTTTGAAATGAGTTGATATATAGAGAAGGCTTTAGTAAATAGATCACGAAACTGTAGTTAGTTGTAGAGTTTCGGGTGATCTCGGACACCCAAAATTATGTAACTAAACCACTAACTAAAAGATAAACGATTACGTTTTTTAAACATATGAACTCTTTCAAACGAGTAAAAAATATTTGTAGGGATTTTATCAAACATTACAATTTTTATTTTCCTTGATTTTTGTAGTTTATACTGAATGCATGTAAATTCTGCAAATTTAATAAACAAAATCACATTTTACAAGATATAAGTATGAATACGAAACGGAGCTAACAAGAGAAACGATTTAGGTCCCTAAATAAAGGGTGTCCCAACAAGAACGCAAGGCTTAAATTTTAAATAAAACACAGATATAAAGTAGATAGAATGAGGTTATGTATGGAACAACACATCGGGCAGATGGCCGCCGCGGCTTTGCTGGCACACACGCGATTTTTTAATGAAATTTTCAATGACCGTTTTGTATAAATGCTGCGATATTTCATTAATGCAGCGTCCAATTTCCTCTTTCAAGACTTTAGTCATCGTCGGCTTATTCGCATAAACCATCGACTTCAAAACACCCCAAAGAAAAAAGTCTAATGGTGTTAAATCGCACGATCTAGGCGGCCAATTCTGGTCTCCAAAACGCGGAATAACACGACCGGGAAATGACTGATGCAGCAATTGAATTGTTTCTCTGGACATGTGGCCCCGTCTTGTTGAAACCACATGCCCTCTACATTCATTTCTTCAATTCTAGGCACGAAAAAACTGGTTGTCATTTCACGATACCGAACACCATTGACTGTTTGCGTTTGACATGCCTCATTTTCATAAAAAAAAGGTCTAATGATTCCTCCAGCCCAAAATCCACACCACCAGTGATACGCTGAGGATGCATTTGCTTCTCGTGAATCACTCGAGGATTTTCCTCACCCCAAATGCGACAATTCTGCCTATTGACGAAGCCATCAAAATGGAAATGGGCTTCGTCACTAAAGACGATTTTATCGCAAAACCAGCATTTTCATGTTGTCTCTCCAATACCCAATTAACGAACTCCCTTCGCTGTCCATGGTCAGCTGGCTTCAGTTCTTGAGTCAATTGAACTTTGTATGCATAAAGATGCAAATCTTTCGTCAATATTCGCTGCATAGTGGATTTGGGGACACCAATTTGCTGAGCTCAATGTCGAATTGCGGTGGATGGAGTTTGAGCGACATCATCACGTACAGCTGCGACATTTTCGGTCGATCGACCTGGGCGAAGGCGCGTTGTTGTCTTTACATCATTAACAGACCCAGTTTTCGCAAATTTATCCATTAATCTCTTTACAGTTGCCGCAAAACTTTCACCATTTAACAAACTTTATTTTTATAGTTTATACAGAATGCATGCAAATTCTGGAAATGGAATTTTTTAAATTATATATTCATGACTTGTCAAAATTAGGTTTTAAAGAAAAATTTTATATGTTTGCAGACCACATATGCTTATTATATAATTATAAATATCCTTTAGTACCACAAACACAAATAGAATATGATGCTGTTATTTTATGTAAATATTTAAGGGGGAATAAACTACTTTTAAATACAAGCAAAACTAAAGTCGTGAGATTTAGACCAAAACTTGCAATTAATGGTACTAATATGATCGTACATGTTGATGGTAATGTGATAAAAGAATCAAAAAGTGTGCGTTATTTAGAAGTGTGTCTTAATTATAATCTGCCATGGGATGAACACATCATGGACTTAAAGTCTGAAATATCATCAGCATCTGGAATTTTGTGCAAATCTAAAAACAAACTAAATGTAAAGCTAAAGCTATATCAGTCTTTGACGCATATTTCTTTCTTGTATGCATTTAAGTCTACCTTTAGACAAGTAAAGCTCTACAATCGGCACAGAATAAATCTTTAAATACTGTTTTTTACCTACCTATGAGATTTAGTACATCTTTTTTATATAAAGATGAGCCACAAATGTCTTATCTGTTAAGGGATTATACAAACAACAACTTCTGCTCTATGCCCACTTATCAATAAATGGAATTGGAGTCTTTATAACATCCTTTCATGGAAATATATCATACACCTAAAGATCAACCCGTCAAACAATGGATCTAAATGTCGTGTTTTGTCCGTTAGAGTTGACCAAGCAACATTTGCTGGACCATTTGAGTATAATCAATTGCCAGTATACTTGAAACTCTTCTAACATAGATTTTTATCTTTCCTATTATTACATATTTTAATGTTAATATTTGTTATGGTAGTATTACATGAATGGTTTTAGTTGCTTATTAGCCTCTATAAAGCCAATAAAAGCTAATCTGGCGCTGAGGCAATATTGTAAAAAAATTTTAGTTATCTTATTAAACTGTAATAAATAATTTATTTAAAAAAAATTCGTTTGAACAAAATTTCCATTGTTGAAATTTTAAAGTGTCGAATGTTTCGCTACCACTATGGATATATGTTCTACTATATGGGGAGTATGAAATACGTTTGAGCTGCATACTAAGCTTCCAACGGAATGAGCAAATGGAGCATTTGATATTTCAGGCTGAGACATGACATGAAGTGAGACCATTTCTAACGAAGGCTTGTAAACCTTTCTCACATCTTACAGTAATATCATGTGTAGATATCATCATCCTATATAAGATATGCCACGATTCCAAAAGTAAAATTTGCCCATTTGGATGTTGTTCTAAACAAGTCTCAATATTCCTTTTTATATTACAAATCTATCTTTAGGATATTCTACTTTTTACCAAAGCTAAAAAAAGTCGCTTTTCTCTCTAAATATGGAGAAGCTTACATTAACAACTTTACATTTCTCAAAGTGTACAGTAACTTACATGGCAAATGCTTATACATTCAGGTAAACGTACACAGACGTGTAAGGTTCGTCAAAAATTTGATAGGTTTTCTGGATTCATGTTGTTTCTACAGGGGAAAAAATGACGATGATAGGCTGTGTTGTCTGCCTGTCTCTCAGAAATTCATCAAATCCCATATGGCCGACCGTTTATTACGCTTTTGTCGGCATTTTGTTTTTGTTTTGTTTAATCAAAAAGAAAAAAAAATAGTCCGTCTTTTGTTACTAATTATGATTGACATCAAATTTATTGAAAATTGTGTATTTTGGTTACTCATGAGCTCACAGTGGGAAACAGCAACACTTTCGTATCCAACCGCTGTATCGGCTTCGGTGTTGTAAGCCATGAAAAATGGTGGAAATCGCATTTCGAGTATTTTAGAATATATATTTTTGTGGTGCATAGAGAATCAATTATGATGGGTTGTTACTTCGTGTAATATTTTGGTAGAAGGCAAGGTCGTGCATATGTGAACATACATAAAATGGGAATATTGTGATTCTAGTCACCCGAATATGTGTGGATTTACTTGATTTGGTAGATTCTATACACGAATTAAGAACTACAGCTATTTATCGATTCCTTATACTCACAATCATCAAACAAATATTTTACCAGATCTTAGTAGTTTTCTCTGGAATCCACCTGGTATCACTTTTGATGCCAAAACTCGATTCCATTACTTATATTGTTTAACTTTTGTTTTGTACTATCAGTAGCTATTTTTATTTTAGAATGTAAAATATGTAAAATGTTCAATGCCACAACAACTGTTTGGCGTGGTTATGGGCTAGGATGCATCGTCTATCGTCCGCTTTCAATTAACCAAATAAAATAGTAAAAAATGACAATTTTTTCTAAACGTCAAATCAGTTATTGCGTGGGTTGAACCGATTTTACATAATGTTTAACATTAATTGGTACAACCATAAATCATTTTTGGTTCAGCGTCCAATTCAACAGACACGAGAATGGTGGGAAGGATAAACATGCTACGATGGGAATAGATCTTTACGACGATCAAGAATGCAAATATTTTATATGATTTCATAGAAGTATTTTAAATTTTAGATACCTCGTGCACAAATTTGGTCGATTTCAAAGCGGAATACTTCAGGAAGTTATAAAGTTTGTTATCAGTTAACTCAGAGCGATACTTAATAAGAACCGAGCAACCCCACATAATTTTTTTGTTGCTTTTTTTTTTATACAATTTTAAAGCAGAGATTCATATAACCCTTGATTTGATGATATTTTTTATATTTTTTGATTACTTGGGTTTGCTTTTATTTAGGTAGCTGACTTTCAGCAATTGAAAAATGATTATTTTGAAATTTTAAATTATTGAAGATGGAAAATCTTTGTTTACCAAAATCAGCCATTTAAACCAAAATTTCAAAATGGAGATACTAAATATCAACCGAAACAAAATTACCAATTTTTTTCTTCTTCCAAATCACACGAAAATTGCCTGGTTGCAGCATCATCCTTTGAGGTTCCTCCAGCAGCATTTTCAAAAAAACACGGCCCAATGACACCTCCAGACCGCCATAATGCGCACCAAACAGTAAATTTTTTCCGGATTCAAAGGCTTTTCCACAGTTACTTCTTGGTTCCCCGAGCTCCATATGTGACAATTTTATTTATTGACGTAACCACAGAGTGAGAAATGAGCTTCACCTCTGAGCCCTCGTTTGAATTAACACTTTTGCAGTAAGTTTTAACTATTTTTACGCGTCCTTCGGTTACATAACGATCCATAATCGTAAAAGGCAAACTTTTCTCTTTTTTTCTTCCAAATCACACGAAAATTGCTCATACAAATTTGAGTAGAATTTTATGTAAAATGTCACCTCTGTGTGAGTCATATTTCTCTAATTTTTAAAATATTTTTCATAATTTGTTTATTGGCGTTATTTCAAAATGAAAAATGACCCAAAAAATACAATACGAAAAATTTTCTATTTTTGCTGGAATGTATCAGTGATCAAAATGCATCCTCTTAACCTAACTTTTTACTGTAATTAAGAGAAGAAGAATATTTTCAAAAAAAAAAAAAAAATCCCTCTCACTTCGGTGACGCATAGCAAAAACAAAAAACATCAAATATTATATCATATCAAAAAATTGAAATAATATTTTTTTCTCGCGCGAAATTCGAATTCAGAAAAAACAAATAAAATTCCAGAGGCTAGAAAATTGTTGGACAATAACACCACCAATAACATTCATTAACTGATTGATTTTCCTCAATATATGCATATGTAAAGAATTGGAAATGATTGATGCAACAATCAATGCCTATGTTACCGTTCTGAAGTAACTGAATCAATGTATGTTTTTTTTAAAGAGTTTTATATTGAAATACATTTTATTGGGTGATAAGGCATGCTTTAGGCGATTTTTCTTATTTAATTTGGGCAGTTTTCCATTCACTTTTTTATGGCTAAATTCCATTTTATTTGCTTGGACCATTTTCCATTTTTTTGCTATAATTTTTTGGACGAGTTTTCATAATAATCACATTTAGGTCAGTTTCGTGCTCCTCTTGGGTAACTGCCATTGAACATAATTATAGTCCCATATTTTAATTTCAAGATATTACCTCGAATATGACTTGAAAATATCTCCATATATGTCTTAATTATATTCAGTGAAAGAATGCATTACAAAAGCTTTACTGACAAATCGAGAATTATAAGCTAAACTAAGAAACCTTAGGAAGGTATACATTAATAAAAAGAGTTGGATTCCGATATCAAATCGTTGAAAAACAAGTGAAATTACACATAGCTTAAAAGGATTCTAAAGTTTGGCCGCAACAACATTTATATGCCTCTCACTATGCATTGCAGATGTGCCATTTCGTTGCCGGATAAGAGGACTTGACGAATAAGTTGTTTTTATGTTGCACATTTACTTAATATACTATCCAATGAACTATTTTTAAATAGATACATACAGTTAAAAACTATATAAACGGAGATGGTTCATTTCTGCATCTGCCAATTTCTTTCATATGTTGATTTTATTCATTGAATAAAGTATAGAAATATATCGAAAAAGTATAACTAATTTTCCTATTATGACTTTTGTCCTTGTTTGGGTACCAAAACTCTAGACCGAATTTGCCATTTATGACAATTGCGATTCAGTAGGTCTTGAATATTAGAAGGTAAGTATGTTTTTGTTTCAGTGGAAAATAGTATTTTCTGGCATTATTCAATAACTACGCTCGCCAATTGCGCGATTCCTTACAATTGCATATAAATTGGAGTGGTTTCTTCCCTTTTACGTGAAACATATCCTATATATTTTTTAATGAATTAACCAATGGCAGAAAAATATTTTAATATTTATGAATAGTTTTTGAAAATGCGGTTTTAGTCTACTGGACCTATTTGCGCCTCTTTAGACACTTACGGTCCATAATATCATCGATGGCATACCGACTCATAGGTAGGCATGCCCTCTTTTATATAAGATAACGATTTTTGTTTTAGTAATTAAGTCATTCTCAAAAGCATAGTCTACAACTAAGTCGGTGGCATACAAATATAAGGTGCAGCGAAAAGAAATCCATTACTTTTCCAAAAGATCGCTTTAATAAATTCTATCTAATATCTCTATCTAGATGGCGTTAGAAAGATAAGATTTCATACTCGAAAACTGTGTAGACAGTTCTGTAATCACTTAATACAGTATTGTTAGAGCGCTCATCAAACATTGACACCAGCAATGAGAAAATACACTATATCTTGAAATTTTATTTGATAAAGGCAAAAACGCACACCAGGAATCTGAAAGCATGAAGAGCATTTATGATCCTAACAATATAATAGCCAATTAAGCGCGTTTGGTGTCTTCAATTCCGTTTCTGTAACTTTGATATTAAGTATGCACTATGCTCTGACAGCAAATTATCGAAAATGTCGACAGAGAAATGAAAACCGTTGAGTCTGACCATCACGTGAGCACTATTTCAATTGACCAGAAGCTGAACATTGCACAAATAACCGTTCGGGAACAAGACTGGATATGAAAAGGAGCTCAATGTATGGATGCTACATGAAAACCTTATGGATCGAATTTCAATCAACGAATCGTTACTGAATCGAACAACTAGACTGGATATGAAAAGAAGCTCAATGTATGGATGCTACATGAGTTATCGCAAAAAAAAAAAACCTTATGAATCGAATTTCAATCAACGAATCGTTGCTGAATCGTAACAAAATCGACCAATTTCTGAAACGGATGGTGACTGATGATGAAAAGTGAGTCAGGTGCGACAAAAACAAGCAGAAATAGTCGTGGTCGGATTGAAATAAGTTACTCAAACAGTGACCAAGACAAGATTGACATTCAGGAATATTTTGCTTCGCGTGTGATGGGATTGTCAGGGAATCAACTATTTTATTTATTCTACGGCCAAAATCGTAATTCGAAACTGTACTGTTAGAAATCGGACCGTCTAAAGCAAGCAGTCGGCCAGATCGGCCAGCTTTGGCCAACTGAAAAGAAATTCTGCTCCATCTGGACAGTGTCCGGCCACACACATCGATAATGAATTACCAGAAGCTTCGGGAGCTTAGTTGAGGGGTTCTTATGCAAACCTTTTGTAAAAAAAAGTGCCGTCACAGTTTTTTACCAATAGAGACCTACAAAATGGCAACAATTTATAAAATAAAACAGTTTATGTATATCCGATCTAAATCGGATTATTAATTGTGCTAAATAAAGCATCCAATGTCATGCGAATATAAAGGATTTCTTCTTACGACACTTTATATTTGGTCCTTTCTCGTCTCTACTAACTTTCATTAATTGTATTAATAAATAAGTACTATAATTTTTGCTAATAAAAAAAAATTCGAACATGCCCGTTTTACCAAAGCTGAGTTCGTGCGACTGATTTCGCCTGCTAGTACCACTTGTAGTCCACAGTGTGGCCGACCTCGTATCGATTCATTATCTTATATTTGGCAATTTAAAAAGCTCTGTTTTCCCAATATTTGTGGGTATTTTAGATATTTTTCAATATGGACATGTTTTTACGTTGTGGAACGATTCCCACCTATCTGTACCACTTTAAATCCATAATGTAGCCGACGTTGTACCGATTTATTATCATATAGATGCCATACGAAAGATGTTTTTCAAAGTAAGAATGAAAGAATTTTAAATACTTTTCAATAACCATTATACGATTTGGCATGGTTTATTTCAGTATTTACGCAGTACTATCGTATATTGCTTTTATTTGACAAATAAATAAATTACCTTGCATGGGGAGCTTCCCATAATCAATGAATGCATACAGAATGCATGCTTTTAGACTCCTTCGGAGGGACTAACAATTTAACGACAATTCCTAACGTCAGTTTGAGAATCGCTAGACTTATCAATTACTCGACTAGGTGAAGCATTTGTCAGACACAATTAGGAGACCATCGCTCAAATATCTCTCGAACCCGCGATCGTACACATGATAGTCGCTTTTTCTAACTATCATACCACGTTCGGACGATTACTTGATGCGTAAATGATAAATAAAATTGTTGAAATTTCAAAAAAATGTAAATTTTTCTGGATCTGGGTCAATCCCTTGCATGAATAACTTGTTTTTTTGCACGTCAAATTTGCATAATTTTAAACGTAACCTGCCTTTATGAGACATTTTTATGCCAAATTGTGGCCTCCTAGTTGAAGCGTTGCGACCACTCTCATGCTTTTGGCAGACACTCGCATAGAAGGACGAACATGCTTAGGCTGACATGGATTTCTACTACCATCAGTAATATTTAAGCTTTGTTGAATATCACTTGAGCATTTTCAGTGATTACAAATGGCATGGCAAGATGAGGATACCGCGTGTTTTGATGGTTGGTATAAGAATGGCTTTATGATTGTGCAAGGAATGAATATATCCAAAACATGGTAGTGAGAATATTCTGTGTTCATAGGGAATTATTGAATTCCATAATCGTATAGTACGAAATTGAAAAGACCACTGCATTATTAGTATTCTTGCCAGTGGAAGTTGTAAAATATTGGTTCTTGAAGACCTTCCAAATACAAATTTGGAAACTATGTATTTAGGAGTGTCAAATTTCATACTTTTGTGGAAAAACAAAATAGTTCTAAGGTCGATAAAGTTTTCAAATGTACATCCCAAAAACTCATCAGTATATGGTGTAACATGGTCATAATGTTTTAATTTGTATACAAAACGAATTATACGGATAAAGCATATTTTTAATCGCTCTAGTCTACCTCTACTTGTTCCACAATAAACTTCTAACCCATAAATAACGTGTGGCATCAGCATCGCCTTTGCGATATGTTTTCGTATTTTTAGCGGAAGAGGCACATTTATGTTATATAACTTGCGTAGCAAGAATGTAATTTTAGAAGCTATCTGCCTGATATGGCTTTCAAATTTTAGAGTATCATCAATACTAAATCCTAATATTTTTATGGATTTTTTAATTAAACCATTTAACATAAACGAAACAGATCTGCTAGAGATTAAGTTATAAGTTATTGCTTTAATAATTTATTGGGAACTTATTGTGGAAGCGTAAAAACGCATCAAACCAAATCAAAAGTTAAAAATGTAGGAATAAACTGCAAATTTCTTCAGTTTTTCCGGCAGCAAAATCAATTTCTGGCAGCTATCAATTTCATTACAATGACCACTTAACATTTTCAATACCGTCATTAATTCAAAAGTTTCTTCCTAATGAGATTTTTCAAAATCTTTTACAAATTTAAAGTGTTTTCGGTAATTGCTGCATTTTAAAAAGCAAACAGAGACATTTCACAATCTTTACGGCATAACAGATGGTGAAAAACAAAGAGACAACACAAAATTGTTATGTATTTATGTCCTTTAATGGTTTTCACTTAAGAACTGCTTCGATATAAACAACATTATTTCAAAATTGATCCATTAATGTCAAAACTGACACGTTAAATGTTACCAACAACAATAAAAAAAAATTATCTGGACTTTCCCAAATACGGTCATTTTTATCTCATGAACATCCATACCGAGGTACATATGTACATAAACATATACATATACACATATATGTACGTATACAGAGCAAATAATTGAATCGAAAGGACACTAAAGAAACATTCTTCGCCTTAAACGTGAATTCATTGCAACCAATCGAGCGCTCTTCTAAAGCGGCAAAATTGAAAATAGTTTTCAATGCATTCACACAATCACCATTCGAAGCTGCACGCATATGTTGGAATGCCTTTGTGACAAAAAATTTAAAGAAATTTTACTGAAAATTAAAAGATCACATTCTCCTCCATTTCTGACACGTTAAACAGAGAAAACAGTCACGGAACTGATGATGGTCGTACGAAAAGGCCTAGCATTTTATTTGTTGAAGATAATTAATGATGTGCGAACGAGTATTTTCCTCACATGTTCACATCAGATACAGGGAAGATGATCCAAACAGCCACTCGTCCATATGCCCAACATATATTTTATGTTCATACTTGGACATTGGTGTAGGTCTTTGTATTCCCTGCCTTTAAAGCATTGAAATCCGCACTTCCTTATTCTATTGATAGGACATTGTTGATGATGATGATACCGTAGATGTCAGTAGTGAAGATGTGAAGAGGAGGCAGTCCTGAGGAATTAAAATTCGTGCGAATGAAGTCAACTGGAACACAAAGATTCTCGCAGATTGACTGTTATTGGGTTATCTGAGGAAGACGCATTTCCGTATGTAACATTGTAGTAGCAGGTGTTACAGATTTGTTGGGAAGCTTCTCACACTCCATGTGTTAATACGCATCTTCTTTAGAGCCCCTCTAGATCTATCATATGACAATGATTTTAAATAGTAATTTTAAGAACTTTTTACTGGTTTTGCAAAATAAGCCGGTGTTATCAAAGTGAGCCATTTTCAAAATAAGGTATAATACCGAAATTTATTAGTTGGCTACAAATTTAAAAGAAACTTGAGAGAATATTTTTTATGAAAGTGCTGTCAACCAGTATCAATGTGAGGTACTATCAGGAAAAAGGTATAATATAGATAACAGATTGAATATTGAGAGCTTTATATTTATGGGAATAAAATAGCTACAAAAACTCTCAACAAAGGCTATGTATAAAATAATGGGGTATCCATTTTTCCGGTTTCAAAAGTAAAATTATATAAAATAAACATAAAGCAATGATTTCGATGAAACTTTTATTTCATTGTAATGCTTGGACCTTGCCATTATGTACGAAATACAATATCGTTAAATTACCGCCGCTAGATTGAGGTAGTTTTCGCACATTTCAGCCGGTATCTCGGCGTTAACTTGACGTACATTGGTTTTCACATGCTTCAACGTTTGGGGATTACCCGCATAAACACAGTCTTTGATGTAGCCTCACAAAAACAGTCTAACGGCTCCAAATAGCATGATCTTTGTAGCCTATTGACGTGTCCAAAACGTGAAATTACGTTTTCTGGAAACTTCTCATGCAATGAAGCCAAAATTGGCCATTTTGTGTGGCTCGTGGCACCGTCTTGTTGAAACCACATATCATCCAGTTCAGTATCTTCAATTGCAGGCCATAAAAAATCGGTTATCATACGAACATAGCGCTCTGAATTGACAGCAACGGTTCCTCCAGCGTCATTTTCAAAAAAATACGGCACAGTGACACCTCCAGTTTATTGTGCACCAAACTGTCGCTTTTTCTGGATTTTCCACAATCACTTCTGGGTTCTCCATGTCCCATATGCGACAATTTTGCTTGTTGACGTAATGTGCTTAATCTCTGAAGAATATTTTGTTCGATTGAAAGTCCATGTTTGAATCACCACTTTTGTAGTAAGTTTTAACTATTATTACGCCTTCTTCGCTTGTTAAATTATCTATATTCGTAAATGGCAAACCGTTTACTACATAAATAAATAACACTACAATTCTTCATCCTCCGTTTCCATTATCTCGTGCGGAAAGCTAAAATCGAGCATTCTGGAGAGTCCGAGCCGTTTCTAGATTCTTTGCATCGAATCCTCCTTTGGCCATCCGCTCCCGTGGTTATATTTGAACGTAAAATTTCATAAACGGAATTTCATGAATCAATTTTTCACGTGAGTATTAAAGAATCCAAACCCTACATGATACAAACACTCCGATGGGCTTCTGTGGCTTTTTGCCTTTTTGGAAATAAAAAGCCAAAATATGACGAAAGTGCTTGCTTTGGAGCTCCATATTCCCAACGGAATTCAAAAATGAACTGACCACTGACGTATTATAAATTGAAGCTTGAAATGCCGGCTGTATGATGATGTAACGTTTAATTTGATTATCTGAACTAAATCATATCAAAATTAATGTTAGCACCACCTGTGCCAAAAAATCTAAATTATTTTCATCCCAATAATATTACCGTATTAAAAATCTGAGCAGGTACTGTTTCTACTACAAAAATATTATTTTGGAAAAATTATCCCATAATGCAGTAAGATCGAAACAAATTCCGGCGTAATGGATAGTATAAACTGTAAATTATAACAGAAAAAAATATACTTGTCAAACTCGTTAATTTTCAAGCTGCAGTTCTTAATTAGAGTGTTAGAAAAAATTATAATACGATGGTTTAGAGAACTCAACCATTATTCTTAATAGTTCTGATAAAAACTATATTAGATCATTTATATTGGGAATAACTGCTAAGCGGCATGAAATATTACATGTTTGCTGATATCGAATGGATGGGGTTTTCAAACTTTTTTAAGTTAAATATCAAAATAGTATTAATGTCAAATCCATCCTTTGTTGGATATTAAAATGTGTTAAGCCACATAAACATCATGATTTCAAATGAGTCGAGCTTATCAAAATAACTTTTTTCAAATCCACCATTGTTTATGGGAGACGTTAGAAAGGGCTCAAAGAGCTTTTAAAGTTACAGTCTCAAATTAGGCAAAATTGGATTGAATCATAACTAGAAATTATAAACGGGCAGTAGTGACCCATTTCTTTTGGTCCGTTTCATTAAAATTAACCAACCAACCGTTGCGTTGGTTTAGAATGCTTGTCAGAATTTGAAAAAATCGACGGAAGGACCACGCTCCCTCAGACTCGTTTAGCCCATATATTCCTAGCGTCACATCACATGGTTGTAGGGGACTAAACTAAATTTGTTTCGTGCTGAGTGTTTGCGAAACTACGTTCTCATAATGAAAATGCACGACATTTCAGCCACCCTTCTAGTACCCTCTGTACAGATTGCCGATTTGCCGAATTGCTATCTATTCTCTGTTTATTCTAATTGAAAGGCCGTAGTAATCTAGGTCTTTGTCCAAAATATTGATTTTTTCCCTTGTAAATCATGATACAAAAAAACTGATCACCTTTACCGTTTCTGATACGCCGATACATGTATTCTCAGCTTCGTATCTTGCAAGTAGTTGTATCGACTTGAGTCGAATTTTACATACGTCACGCGTTTAGTGAAATAAGTTCAGGGAAAGACAATGTAGTATATTTCCACAACTCTTTTATTACCTTCCATATAAATCGAACGATTTATCGAAATCACATTTTTCCGCCGTAATCCCTACCACATCGACGGCAGTTGCTTAAATTTTTAGCAGTTGTATAATGCATCGTAAAATGTGAAAAAAATCGCCTGGAAAATGACGACCTCTCTTGTAGCTCCTGTACAGGTTATACAATTTTACCCACATATTCACAAAATTCATATCGTTCATTCAATTTCACTAAATTCAGTATAATTTGGCACACATCAAGCATTTATCAATCTTAGTTCTGCGAATGAATTGCCACGCCCCTAAGGAGGGTACCACGTTTACGAATTAGCCGACTAAGAAAAAATCTGCGTTTTTCTTTTTAGAAGTAATAATTAGCGGTCCGTCCTTAATTTCTAAGCGGGGAACTTCAGAAAGTTGCAATTTTACTTCATTCATTGTGCTTTAATTCAAAGTATTTTTTGATAAGAACCCATTTTGATAAGAACCCATCAATTTACCATGTTCCTTCTGCCATACCCCACCCATTTGCACCAACGCAAAGTGATGTTTGGTAAGCCAGTCCACCTGACTGAAAGCTCTAAACTGGTTCACATCTTTCTGTCGTTCTCATAAAATGTAAACTGGTTCTAATGAAAATAAGTTTTAAACTATCATAAACTGACAATAATTTTTTTGTTAAACATAACTGAAGATAAAATGATAAATTTTCTTTGAGGCAAGAACTTCAGTTGGCGAAAGCTTTGACTCCTGAACCAAGCTCGTTAAAACGATTTTACTACACAGGAAATTGTAAAAAAATATCAGTGACATCAGAAAGTTTTGATAATAGGTTGCCATAAAGGGGAATCGTGAGGAAGTAACCGTGGTTAACTCACAACTGGAGTACATTAAACACTTTCAGATATGACGTAAACCGGATTTCAGAGAAGGATTGACATCGATGAAATGAATGCAAAGTTCTTTAAATATGTTAAAATGTTCGTGGGTAGCTGAAAATGTTCAAAGAATTCTTATATAAATTACATTTCTCTCTTTTTTAAATTGCCCACATTTTGTTCCCTTAGAATTGATCTATGTTTGGAAATATGTATAAATTGTTTAACGGTGTATGGTCGTTACCATATGGGCATTGAATTCCCAACATTTCCAATCAAATATATCCCTGTATGACAAGCCGAACGATAGACGGATCTAGAGACACACCCACCATCCATCCGATATTGTTGAGCGTGATCTTTTTTGAGGCAATACTAAATTCCTTTTTTTTCTGTTCATTCCTTTTAAATGACAAACAAAAGACAAACTGTCACTTTTCTATCTCTTTTCTGTTCACGTTTAAGAATGATAGATGCATTTGCTGACATAAGGAGATTGAAATCAAATGTCAAGTGAATATAACCTCCAGATTAAAGATATGATAAAATACGCACACACACAAACACACACACGCACACAATATACGGAGGGGAAACAAATGTTTTCCCACCATGGTAAGGACGGTGTGATTGTAAGTAAGTGGATGTGTAGTAATATGGAAATTTCTTAACAATACCGAATAAATGGCTTCTGTTTCAAACTGTAAGTGGTGGGTGGGAAAGTTAAATGTATACATATCAAATGGCTGCAAAGGAATGGAATGTATTGGCTCATTATGTGGCATCATCATCATGTTGTTATCCAACCAACAGTCCTCTGGTATTAATTTATATATTTGCATTTACACATATTTACATCTACGAGTACATACATACGTATATTGCTATGTGGGCCACATAATACGGAAGGAAACATTATGCAGCAGAAGCTATACCAGTTTTACTTTCCTCGTCATTCAAATTGATGTTTTGGGCTGTCGCTAAAGCATTTATCCATAACCATATGAATGTCATCCAATCAACGCAGTTTTAGCACGAAAATGCCTTTGCACGAAAATCTACATAAGACTTGCTGATGTTCTGTGTTTCTGTCTGCCAATAGAGTTTTTAAATTATTGAAAAAAATCAATGCTGGGCCGAACGTATAACACGAAGAGAAGAACTTATGAGGGCGCACACTGTGGTAATTCACAAATCTTGCTAGAAAAAATTAAAAAAAAAAAAATGTTTGGAAACATTCCTTCAGATCGTTTAATGAGCGTCTCAATACAATAGGTAACTGTAATTCAGTTTTTGTTTGCTTGTTTTTAGCTCTGATTAGGAAAAATTGATCTTTAAAGTCAGTTGTTGTCAACAGGTGCATTCTGATTTCAAAGAGAAGCATATTATTTGTATCACTTTGTTCTATGATTAACAAGTCTACAGTGATGTAATTGTCATAATTTTTTTATTATTATAAAGCTTTATTTCAAGAAAATATATTACATTTTTTATTTAAATATTTCCATTGTAAGTACAAAACATTTTTTTTTTTTTGTTATGAGCAGAAGGTGCAAAAAATAAAATATTTCTTTTTTCAAGTAGAGTTAAAGCTATTTATTCCGGATAGTTCCGGTGTAAATCTACAGTTTGGTTAATCTAGCAAGTATTCGCTTTAAGGTAAATCAAAAACATCTTGCGCATTTTTGCGACTGCCATACATTTTTTTCACTTTTCCAGTATGACTCTTTCGAGAAAGGACACTTTTGAAGAATGGATAAAAACTCCCAAAATACATCACGAAGACGTCTTATTGACATTAATAACGGTTAGATATGGCCTTCAAGATATACCAGAAGACGTAGAAAGAAATCTTAAAGCAAACTTGAATATTATTTGTTTTAAGCTAACCGAAAAATGGATAAAAAGTGGAAGACATCGTGACAGTTTCTTAACATCAAATTCAATTTGGCTTGATGAATCGTGTATATTACCTATTGTCACACGAAATTTATACTTAAACGAATACCCATGGTATATTATGCCAGTTAGCGTCCATAAAATCCTTTTTCATGGAAAAGATATTATAAGGTCTTGCATTCTTCCTATAGGACAGCTGTCAGAAGAAGCTCAAGAAGCACGAGATGAGGATACGAGGAAATTTAGAGAGTTGTTTACGAGAAAAACATCGAGGATAGACACCAATACAGATATTTTCAATCGGCTATTAATTTCTTCAGATCCTTATATCGCAAGTTTGCGTCACACTCCCTTTCGAGTTCGAAGTTTGATAACAAAAGAAGTTCTTTCATTATTATCTGTTGATGCTTTCGAGGAAGAAGAATCTTTTAACGATGCACATGAAATTGACTAAATTAAAATCTCTATGTGTATTTATGTGTTTTGTCTGTATTATTAATGTAATAAAGCAAAAACAAGTGAATAAAACCATTACTATTAAATATTTATTAAAAATATTAAAATTATTTTGTTACTAAAAATGACCACATCCGACTCTTTACATAAAAACTCACCTAATAATGTTATTACATGATTAATTAGTTGTATTTAACGTAAATATTAGTATATACATATATATAACTACAAATACGCTCAGAGCATGTATTTAAGAAACCAATCTTTTATCTTAAAAATATACTTTTTGTTGACAGTGTGAACTATTTACTTTTTGCGTCATTTTACTAAAAAAAAAACTTTTTTTTTTAAAAAAATTGATTTTTTACAATCATTTATGAATTTGAACTCATTTTTTATTTAATACATAAGTGAGAAGTGAACCCTACGCAATTTATTAATTTTGTCCAGTTAAATTTGTGATCTACCACACCGTGGGGCGGTCACAAAACTTGCCAACCTGATGTATAGTTTGGCTAGTTTGAAAAAAAAATTGTTTTGGAGGAAAGTGGCAGCCTTATAAAACATATGTTTTAAGTTTCAACCGCCACGTTATTTAAAATTTTAATTTGAGCCATCAAAAGTAAACGATCTCAGTGAATTTGTAAACATGGAAAAAATTGGTCACCGTTGTGTAATTCAATATCTTCATTTGAAAGGTCTCAGTCCAACCAATATTAAATCCGAGTTAGATTCTACACTGTGGAAGTCTGCTCTTTCGTTTATGACTTAAAATATTGTAATGTTCGACCAATTGAGTTTTCCACGCCAGACACGGTTAAGAAAATCCTCAAAATGGCATTGGATGATCGTCGCTGAGCTTGCTGAAGGTGCGTGAGCTATCTGAAATGATAGATATTTCGAAAAGTTCTATACTCGTACATCGTATATTGACCAAAAATTTGAAGATGAGATAGCTTTGTGCAAGATGCCGCAGGGTGCCGCGCTTGCTTTCAATAGTGTTTGGCGATGTTTCACCGCAACAAAGCTGAATTTTTGCGTCGATTTATAACCATGGATGAGACATGAGTCCACCACTTCACACCTGAGACAAAGGGACAGTTAAAGCAGTAAACTGAAATGGGCGAATCGTGTCCAAAGAAGCCAAGGACGGTTCCATTCGCAGGCAAGGTCATGGCGTCTGTTTTTTGGGATGCACACGAGCTAATTTTTATTGATTATCTTCAGAAAGGAGAAACCTTCAATGGAGAATAGTGTGCTAATTTCTTGCAGCGTTAAGGTGATGGAAATTTGGCATTTGGAGAAAAAGAAAGTGTTGTTTCATCAAGACAATGTTCCAGTTGAAACATCCACTATTACGATGGCCAAAATGAATAAATAAAAGTTTGAATTGCTTCATAGGGCATCGTATTTGCCAGATTTAGCTCCCTTGGACTATTTTCTAATTCCAACGTTGAAAAAATTGCTCGGTGGTAAAAGATTTGCCAACAATGAAAGGTATAGTCTGCGGCTAATGGCTATTTTTGAAGGAGTTTGTATGTTCTTATTATAAACAGGGCAAAATAACTATCGAGTATCGTTGGAAAAAGTGTGTCGAGCTAAATGGAGATTATGTTGAAGAATAATGCAAATTTTTCCCAACTTTTTTGTGTTTTCTGGTTAGTTCTGGGACCACCTTCGTATGCTCATAATTGTAATTGTAATTTTAAGGTCAAATTATGGAATGGTATTGTAGATTTAAATAAATGCCAATAAATGATCTTCCTCCATGTGAATGCGGCCAACAGTACCTCAATATCATGGCTATCGAAAAACCATTTGAGTATACTTGTAAGTTCCTAACTAAGAAGAATTGGGATATAAAGGGGCAAACGATAATTGCGGTCGGCGCCATAGATTCTGGTGTCCTCTCTCCAATACTCAAACTGCTGCTCTCCTTCAGAATCCTAACATTGCCTTTGAGGGCAAATCTGCGCCATTTGAGAGGTCCGTAGAATGTGATGGGCAACACAAATAAACTAATTTTAGCTAAGCGACTCTACAATCAACATACGTTTAATCCTTTTTTGTTTTGTGACTCAAATACCCAATTTTGTACGAAGACGAAAAGGCACACGAGTTGGATAGAATAGATTCTGCTTTGAAAAAGCGAAGACCAATTGAATGAGTGATGTAAAACGGAATGTTGAAAACGTTGTTCTAAGATACTGTACAGACCTCCATTGTGTATAAACCAGCAAATAATTACTATAGTGACCATCTTAACTGACATTTTGCCCACGTATTTCCACCGAATTGGAAATAAATGATATAGTATCGACCGCTTCGCATAATTCGCATATTAAATAACTTACGAGTCGTTAGTGTATTTGCAGTTACAAATCTAAACGACTTAATTTTATTGTTAATCAAAATGCGAACATATACATTAGTAATAGGGCATCTTCCTGGGAATTCCCGGAGAATACATGTGGTTTGATATTGCGGCAATTAGCGTAGAAATAAATTCACCATGGAGGAGGCCATGGTTCCCCTCATACGTGTTAACTCCATTTAATTCACCTAATCTGAACATCCTGGGGGTTCTAAAACAATTGTGTAGCACTCTCCCTTGTTACACCTATGATTACAGCAGTCCTCGGAAATTTATGATCGGGTAGATTTTAACAATTCATAGCGGTTATATTTTTCAATCTTATGTAAATTTTATAATCTTTTATTTTGTACACAGTGGAAACAAATTACCGTGACAAGTTACTGTATCGAGCAATACGTACAAGTAGCAAAACTTTATTATCAAAATGGTTGTTCCCTTGTGGCAGCGATGTGCGCGTTTCGGCCATTTTATGGTTTACTTGTTCTTTCTTCCCAGTTGACTTTTTAACATTTGGCGATCAATTTCGGGTCGACTGGTTCAGCCAACCATAGATCATGGAAGCAAAAGAGAAAGCAGTCCGTGTGAGCATACAGAATAACGCGAGACAATCACTCTGCGCCGTATGCAAGAACTCGGTCTTTCACAGACACCAATTTGGCGAATTTAGAGTCAGGAGTTGGATATACAAACATCATAAACAAAGAATTCTTTTATATCTCACATGCAACTTTTTTTATTCAGTAGGAACATCTAAATCAAGTTCATCGAGGTTTACGGTTTTAGACAGATGAAAATGACTTAGTCGATTTAAAAAGTCATGCAACACATTTGACCAAAGAGTACTCGAACTTAAGCCTGTGCAGAAATTTCAGTCATGTGAGTTAACTTGTATGTAACTTCACTCTACTCTTTTCGCATTGGTACAAAAGTAGGCGAAATGCTATTCGGGCGTGGTAAATTACTAGGTTCTTCTCAACAAATTGCGTAAGTTAGTAGTTCCGCTTGGAAATCATAGGAAAACCAATGATTTTTGCTACAGCGGTTAAATTGTATTTGAAATACATTAAACAGGAAGCATTAAGAGGAAGCATTAACGTAGGCATAGGCGTAGCGAGGTGGATGCTATGGGGGGACTATTATTATTGCCACGTCAATGACTATAGGTCATTATCATTCGCCGAACTTTGTTTAATAACAGCCTGATGCTTGTAAATTATACTGACTTAGTACGATTGAATGGAAGGTGTGAATGGAGGAATATGTGGTTTAAATTATATCATTTGTATGGGAGACACTAGAAAGGGCGAGGTTATTCGATCGGATTTTTACGCTTTAATAGGTTTTATAATTTAGTTCAACTGACAATTATTTAAGTTACAGCAGTCCTCGAATAAGGGTTCATAAAAAAAATTAATTTCGACAATTTGTATTTGTGGATTTGTAATGAAGATACTTGAATTGACGTGACTAGGCAGACTATTTCCATTATCAGAACTATATTTTTAAACGCATGATATGTGCAAAAATTGACTGAATTCAATGCAACTAGTTATCAAGTGTGAAGCTAAGAAGACATACATACATACATACTAAAAGAGGCGGAGGTGGACTTGTCTCAAGTTTCATCAAACTTTATAAATGACTATAATGAATAATGGTTTAGGTTGCTACGTTTCATAAATAAGGAGTTACAGAAAAAATTTGTATTTTTGCAACA
Source organism: Philornis downsi (assembly GCA_019455685.1). Classification (NCBI taxonomy): domain Eukaryota; kingdom Metazoa; phylum Arthropoda; class Insecta; order Diptera; family Muscidae; genus Philornis; species Philornis downsi. Next base: position 2,353 of record JAHXMU010037136.1, on the reverse strand, counting down.
TGGGCGAATTTGGTTGGTGCTAAAAGGGAACTGACAACCCATCCCAGTTTTGTACTCAGACATTAATTTAGCAAAATTTGACTATACCAAATGTGAGTGAATTTAGTACAGCTAAATAAAAGATATGAACCTAAGAACATATGGATTATATGGGCCATTTATGAGGACCAGAAATGGTGTAGCTTATCGGTCGATTTTCTCAAATTTATCAACTGCAGGGTGGCGCTCGAATCGTGCATTATTTAAAGATGTCAGAGGAGTTTTTTTTTACCTAGAACAGCGCCGAAGATATATCCGTTTCAACAGCATTTAGTTCCAGCAAGATGGAGCAAGTGCACACATGGCCAGACTGGTTATGGCGGAGCTGCAATGAAAATTCCCAAACAAATTAATATCCAGAAACTCCACTTTCCGCTAGCGCCCAAAATCATCTGACGTAACTGCACCAGACTTTTTTTATGGGCTTATGTCAAGCAAGAGGTGTACAAAACGGAACCAAGGAATTTGACTGTATTGAAGCAGTTCATTAAAATAATTATTGAGGCGATCTCGATTTCAACCTTTCAGGTCGCAATGAATAATTTTCTGATCAGGTGCCGCATGCGAGTGAATGAGCATGGAGATTGTTTACGGTCTATTTTATTCAAAACCAATTATTTATATCAAATAAAATTGAATTTTCCATACAATAAAAATGTATATGAAATATATTGATTAAAAAAAAGTTGTTTGAATTTCTTTTTGTTGCACAATTGGTGCGCCACCATGTGTTATAAAACAACATCATGGACAAAATCTAATTTGCTGCAGTCAACGAATTAGGAAATTCAGGGGAAATCTGTTAATTACTATGGGAGGTACAAGCACGAATGGGCCGAACTATCCCTTGCTACGGTCTTGCAAAATAATAGATTGTGCCAAGTTCTAAGAAGTTCCACACAAATTTACGGCAGTTATTGTGTCAACCAGCCAGCCAGACAAACGGATATCTTTAAATCAACTTAAAAAGTCATTAAACTAATTCGGTCAATAGAAACTTGGTACCGTACACATCATTCGTTGCGGCAAAGACATAACAGCCAGAAAGGATCGTGTAAAGTACCAGTAACCTTAGTATTGAGGATGAAAATTAGCCGATTTAGCTAAAATCATTAATTTACCTATAATTTCAATGACAATAAATTGTAACAATTAAATTCAGTGCTATAATTTTGGTTCTTTTATTGTGCTTTACTTTACACCGTTTGCCCACCCTGGTACTTCGTATACTTTTGCTACAATTCAAAGGTTGTTGAATAAAACTTTGTGTAGGCCATTTCAGCTGACTGAAATTTCTGTACTGGCACACTGTATTCATTGTGGCTGAGGTTTAAGAACTTTATATAATTTAAAAGCTTTCTATCCAAGACCCTATTGCGGATCTCCCCCGTTGCTGCAGTGATAAACAGACAATAATTTCTAATTTCATTCAAGGCAAAATAAAAAAAATAAACAACGACAAAGGCCTCTACTAAAGCCTTCGTTAAACAATGTCGCCATTTTTCTCTTCGTTTTTTTTATTTTCCCAAATATTGCTTTATTTGCTTTTGAACCCCGCGTTATTTCGGTGGCTGCCGCAGTTTCATTGCTACTGTTGGTTTACGGGATTTCATTCCTTTCCTACGGATTGTTTGCATTAAGTTACAATTCCAACATTTACCATTTTCGCTTCCTTTTGCGAGAAGAAATACGTTAAGACAATGATCAGGGGGGAAAAGTGTAAGTATTCAGCGACGAGAATGTACGCCAGTATCTTTTGCAGTATGTACGTTTGTACTTACATGCGTACGTACATATAGTATACGTATGTATGTTAGTATGTACGTGCGTTTGTGTGAACCGTTGTGTGTTTGTTGCGTTTTTCCCTTGTTATTTAATGTCCACAGACACACTCGCACATTTTCCTTTATTTTTTGCGTTCGTGTTTTTTTTTTTTTTTTTCTTGTGTTCCATTCGTTTGGAACATAAAAGGACACGCACCGCGTCACATCATGAAAGGATTGATTAATGATTCGTTGATTTTTCGCCCTTATTCTCTCTCGTTGGTTACACTTACACTATTCGCTCGTACTTTGCCATACTTACGTAGATACATAATCCTTGTCTTTATTTTTGTCATCTTATGCCAGACATTCATCGTTCGTTTTTTTGTTGTTTTTGGGCTGTTTTTACATTTTCAGCTCTGCTTTTTGCGTAAAATAAGTTCTCAAGAATATATTTAATGACGACGAACAAAGTTATTTATCTTTTGCATCTCACTTTCTTTAATTCAATGGATGTTTTCTTCTTTCTGGAATTCTAAGAAAAGAAATCT
>JAHXMU010037135.1:0-23793 GCA_019455685.1 Philornis downsi | reverse complement strand
CAGCTTTGCAAGAACTTCAAGGCAATACCTCGAGGATGTGGTTTCAACAGGATGGGGCCACATGTCATACGGCTAGGGTATCCATAGAGCTGCTGAAAAATGTTTTTCCTGTAAAACTCATTTCGAAAAGGGGGGACATTGAATGGCCCCCACGTAGCCCCGATCTCTCTCCATGCGATTATTTTCTATGGGGCTACCTCAAATCGGTAGTCTAAGAGAATAATCCGACCAATTTAAAGCAGTTGAAGAGGAACATTATTCAGGAAAGTAACAAAATACCGAGAACAACTTTTCAACGAATTTTCCAAAATTTGCGACTTCGGTTCCAAGAGTGTCAAACAGCCGAGGGAAGCCATTTGGACAACATTATTTTTAAGTCTTAAAAATTCCCATGCTTCTACTTTTTAAAAATACAAATATATTTTTTTTATGTTTCGTAGTTTTTTTTTAATTGAATATTTAAACCGCCAACACCCTTATGGCCCACCCTGTAAATTCATTGAAATTGGCCATGTATCAATCATTTTGTAGACTTAGTTCCGAGAACGAAAATTGATTGCATTGCCACGTCCTTTCTGATACCTTCCATAAAAATTTTCCGGTTTGTCCATTTGGTCTTGTCAATTCTTGCTTTATATGTTCCAAAATGATGGGCATTTCATAAAAATTAAGTAAACTTAATATGCAGTATGCACGTCCTTTATAGATTGCACACCTAAGAAGAATTTTTTCGAAATTCGTACGTTTAGGCTAGAACAGGTTAAAATGTACTACACTGTTGTAAACTTGTTAAAAAGGGATTAAAATAGTACCACTAGTCAGCCTAAATGATTAGTTCTAGAATTATGGAAATTGAACAGAATTATTGAAATTTGCGACATTCTTACTTTTCATTGGGTGGAATAGTCGTGAGAGTGGATGAAATTGGTGCTATTTTTCACAATAAGAGGTTTAAGGTACAGGCCCAGCTTTTTTTTTAAATTCGTGTTTTTATGGAACAAAATTGGTAGGAACGGGAGAAAAATGGTACCGCCACCTAATACAGAAGAAGAAGAAGTTAAAGTCATCAGCATTATATTCTTCTTACAAAACACGTATGCGACAAGAAAAGACATAAAGAAATTCTTACTTTCAGGTGTAAGTAAAGACAGGCAGGAGATATAAATTGGGCCAACTTGGCATAGCCGCCCGGAGCCAAATTTCAGACGCTGAAGTTTTGAAATCAGAAGTGTGTTTTGTATCAAAAAATACCAAGAAAATTAGAACTTTCAAATTAGAATAGGAAAAAATTGATAAAAGTAAACTTTATATGAAGACAATTTAAAAACATATTTTATAAAAATCAAATTTGAAGAGATAACCATAGACAATAAAGATCTAAAGCAATACAAAACATTGTCCAAATATACTATTTGGCCCGAAATTTGAGTCGTTAGGAGTTCAATCGGATGTGGTGTAAAAAACTTATTTCATAAAAATCAAATTTTAAGGGAAAACCAAAGACGAGAAGGAACTAAAGCAATGCAAAACGTTGTCCTAAACTACGTTGTCCTGAAGTGCTGCAGTGACAATAAAACCAACTGTTTGTTCTGAAATTTGAATTGTTGGGAGCTCAATAATAAAAAGTATAACCGCCCGATCAATCAATTGAATTCAATATCGCGAAAATGGGGGAAACACTGCCTCTGGTTAAATTTTTTAACAAGATTTTGGCGATATCCACTACGATCAGAACTAAAAAATGCTGAAAACCAATAAATCTATCAATTTTACCAAAGAAAAAGTGGACAAAATCAAATTTCATAACATTAGATAAAAACTAGTTTTCTATTGCGAAGTGTTCAGATTTGAAGCAGAAAAGACTGATTTTACTGAAAATTTGCGTGTTTTTTTTGAATCTCAATAAACGATGGGTTAACATTTCTCGGTTGAACTAAAACTTTGTCAATAAAATTGTCAAATAAACTGGCTTTTTCTAGAGAGATCTTCCGGTAGATAGGATCACAAAAAGTTTGCCATACACTACTCTAACCGCCACCAACTCGATATGAATTTGAAGAACTTTCAGCAATGCTTGTTTTAATCGGTTGGAGCGAAAATATATCGTGATAATTACAGAGATTTTCAAAAATATAGTGAATTGTTCGTTTAGATGATAAAGCTCTCCATTTATTTATAATTTTAACGTGATAAAATTTGCTTAAAACAAACCAAAATCAGTACAGAAATTGCAGTCACATGAACTGATGTTTTGCGTCGTCTTTTAAAATAAAGCACAATAATAGGAGCATAATTAAAACCTACTAAATTTACTAAAATTTATTTTTAACTTAGTGGCTTTCACTTTGAAATTATATATGTAGAAGAACCATTGAATTTTGCCAAATCGGTTAATTTGAATAGGAAGTACCCTAATTTTGGTAAATCGATCAATATATATAATTGGTTCATTCAAGTATGCATTTCTTTTCTCAAACGTAAATTTATCAAGCGCGTGGCGGTTGTCAAAATTTTGTGTGCAACTGATTGAAAGATATGAAGCTAAAAGTATCCTGGCCAAATGGGTCATTTGTATGTGAAGAATGAAAATGAACGTGGTTAATCGAGCTATTAATTCGACATTTTACCGAGCACTACAGAGCAATATGCTGAGCAAAAATTTAGGTTGCTGTTCTTTACCCATTACGAGTCAAAGAAGAAAAACTGAAATTCCCAAAATCGGTAGCACATCCTACTTTAACAAACCCTTGTCACTTGCCAAACGTTCAGTATCATGTAACTACATACAATATGTATATGCGAATTCGGTCCCAAAACTATAGATGGTGCCAGTAGCTTGGAAAAAATTATTGTGAAAATTGGCAACCTTATAAAACATATGTTTTAAGTTCCAAGGCACCACGTTGTTTAGTATTTTTATTTGAGCCATTAAAAGTAAACGATCTTAGTGAATTTGTAAGCATGGAAAAATTGGCCACCGTTATGTAATTCAATATTACCATTTGAAAGGTCTCAGTCCAACCAATATTAAACCCGAGCTAGATTATACTCTAGGGGAGTCTTCTCTTTCGTTTTCGACTATAAAATATAGGCTAGCAGAGTGTAAACGAGGCGGTACGATCTACCAAGAAGAACACCATTGTGGGCGACCAATTGAGGTGTTCACGCCAGACACGATTAGGAAATTCCACAAAATGGTATTGAATGATAGTCGGCTGAAACTGCGTGAGCTAGCTGAAATGATAGTCATTTTATATTGACCGAAGATTTGGAGATAAGGAAGCTGTGCGTAAAATGAGTGCCGCGCTTGCTTTCAGTAGAGTAGAGTGTTTAGCCATGTTTCACCGCAATAAAGGCGAAATTTTGCGTCGATTTACAATGATGGCTGAGACACCTGAGACGAAGAAAGCAATGGATTGGAATGGGGAAATCATGTTCAAAGAAGGTAAAGACTTACATCTGCTGGCAAGGTCATACCGTCTATTTTTTGAGATGCGCATGGGATTATTTTTATTATATTGATTATCTTCAGAAAGGAATATTATGCTTATTTATTGCAGCGTTTAGGTGATGAAATTATGTAAAATGACCACATATGCCGAAAAGAAAGTGTTGTTTCCTCAAGACAGTGTTCCAGTTCACATGTCCACTATTGCGATGGTCAATTTAATACATCACGCACCAGATTTAGCTCCCTCAGAGTATTTTCTATTTCCAAACTTGAAAAAAAAAAAAAGATTTGCAAACAATAAAGAGGTGGAGTCTGCTGTTGATAGATATTTTAAGGCGTTTGACAGTTTTTACTATAAACAGAGTACAGAAGCTATTGAATATCGCTGGAAAGAGTGTACCGAGCTAAAAGGAGATTATATTGAAGAATAAAGAAAATTTTACCCAACTTTTTTGTGTCTACTTTTTTACGTTGGCTAGTTTTATGACCACTTCCGTACATATAAGAATATATTTATTAAAGCAGATGTTGGTTTGGGAAGTACCAGAAGGGGCATGGTCAATAGGCAGGTTGCTTCAAATTTGAAACTGCATTATAGAACTAAGATGGATTTGACCCAGCTTTAGGCTATTATGGATTACTATTGTTAACCGATTAGAAGTTACAAAGAAAAGACTAAATGTCGAAATTTGTGTGAGAGAGGAGGGCCGATATAGTCCATTTACAATGCCCAGTTGATAAAGTGGTAGGCTGTGTCAAGATCTAAGAAGTCTCATAGATATTTATGACAGCTATCGTGTCCTTCAACCTGCCAGAAATGCGGACATCGTTTAATCGACTTGTAAGGTTCTGAAACACATTTGGTCATGTTTCTTTAAAGACGTCCTTGTGGGTGTCACATTTTTGCAGTATTCAATTTTGGGCCTTCGGTCCTGCGGAAAATCACACCTACCTTTTTCCCAACTCGATAATTGGACAATAGCTCCACGGTCTGGAAACAATTGTATATAACAAATTTATTTAACTTCCGTCAAACTTTTAAATGGTTATATTCTTTTATTTAGTAAATATTTATTTTTATTCAAATTTTCGACATGTAGATCTGTGAAATTTGTTTGTTATTTGATTTGGAGGTTTCTTTTCAGTTATAAAAAAAGACAGTGGAGTGACGTTATTTTAAGACTATCTTATCGATACCAATGACAGGTAAAGAGTTAATAGAACAAATGAAAAGAACACGTTTCGATTAGCAATCTCCAATTTTTAAGTGGATTTTAAATGGTAACGTGAAAATTGCCACATTTTCAAACTGATAACATAGAAGTTCATGTTAACTGCTATTAACTATTGTGGGTCTACACCCACATTTTAATAACATTCACCATTCGATCTTGAAAACCTAACCCATTTCTAGTAAATATAAATTGTTGTATTTTTATGGAGTATATTTATGGAGTATTTTTCACTTTGTTTGTTTTCGTAAAATGGGCCACACATTATGAAAATATGAATACGACCTGCAGCTATCGAAATTATTATTTAGAATAGACCCAATTCTCAATAATGAAATCAAATGCAATCAATTGCCATACCTTTTTTTTGCCATAACACTTATTTGAAGATCTAAAATACCAATTGAAAATGGTGGTCATAAGAAATCAACAGCATAATTCTGTCGGTTATATGAAATATTATTTTTTTGTTTAAGGCGATGTTTTAAATGGAATATTTTATTCAGTGGTACGATCGGGTGACTATGATTTTGTATGGTGAAATAAATTTTGTCATTTTGCTGTTTCAAATGGCAAGATGTATTGTTGACAGATAAAAACATAACTTTTGGTAGATACTGCTGTGGCAAATACTGGCATCTACACTAATGTCTCGGAAATACAGGACATTTCTTTTTTTTTTTACTCGCATGTGCTTGTTTCGTATTTGAAAGGGTTTTTGTCATACGATTGTTCTCTCACAAAACAAAAAAAAAACGAAAAGGATAGACTATGCGTACACACAGTCACATACCATACAATAAACAAATGTCATAATTTTATTTTTTTCCTGTCAAATTTTGACATTTGCTATTCACCATCTTAATGTCGAAATTTTATTCAAAGCAAAACCTTTTGTCCATTAAAAACGCATTTTTAGTGTAAAAAAATTTATTTTATTATATTTTATTTTATTAAAGCAAAACTTTTCGTCCATTTAAAACACACTCTAATAATGACATAATGGTTGCGTATGAACTATTAGTAAAATTAAAATCTGTATCACATTGAGAGAGAAAAGACAACAGATCGAATCAAGAAGCGCTTCTTACTCAATTGGAATATGCATCAAAATAATTTACTAGTACCAAATATTTCAACACAATTTAATAATATCTTGTAACATACGAAATGTGGTAAAAAAGGTGAATTTTAATTTTTCTCAAAAAATATTTATTTTTTCACCAATTTCTATTTTATCTCCTTCAAAGTAGTCACCCGTAGATATAATACACTTGTGCCAGCGTTTTTTCCAATCCTCGAAGCAGTTCTGATATGCACTTTTTGGTATGTCCTTGAGCTCTCTCAGCGATTCGGTCTTTGTCTCCTCAATCGGCACAAATCGCCGTCCTTTTATGGATCTTTTCAATTTAGGGAACAGGAACAAGTCGCAGGGGGCCAAATCTTGTGGATACGGCGGCTGAGGCATGATAACGGTGTTGTTTTTGCCCAAATAATCTCTCACCTCTTACTTATCGAAGATGAGTGAGCAGGTGCATTATCATGATGCAAAAACCATGAATTTTTTTCCACAATTCTGGGCGTTTTTTTTGTATTGCTTCGCGCAAACAGTGCATAACTTCAAGGTAATACTCCTTATTTACCTTTACGACCTTGTGGTAAAAATTCCTGATGCACTACGCTATGGTAATCGAAGAAAACAGTGAGCAAAATCTTGACATTTGATCGAACTTGGCGTGCTTTTTTTGGTATTGGCTCTCCTGCACTTTTCCATTGGGGCGATTGGGCTTTGGTTTCGATGTCATAACCATACTCGTATACCCAAGATTCGTCACCAGTTTTTACCCTTTTAAGCAAATCTGGATCATAATTGACGTTATTCAATAATTCCTGAGCGATGCTCATGCGACATTGTTTTTGGTCAAAATTCAGCAATTTTTGTTCTCTTCCTGCTTGCTTCAAATTTAAATTTGATACACATTAAGAATTTGCTATGATAGTGTATAGGACTGAAAATTGACAGTATTGCCAAGCCATTTCTGGTATCTCTCGTACAAACTGGACTTTTTCTGAAAATGCATGTTTATCCCTGTTTATGTTTTTATTCACTGTTTTATGTTATAACTCTGGAATAAATTGAGAAAATTAACTATGGCGCTTCGACCACCACCCACAAAAAAGACTGACTTAATCCGGGTATACTTAGGTTCATATTTTCTCTATAAGAAATACAATAAATATAGTTAAATTTGGACAGATTAAGATTTTAGACGGATAGTGTTGAAAATTGAGGAAGACCGCTTTGTAATGCTCCTTTAGCTATCTCGCATGCAAATTGACCAATTTTGCAAAATTCAATTTTTTCCTTGCAACTCCCAATTCGTAGATTGCACCAACATAAATTTTCGTTCACTGTATTGCTTTACAAATTGGAGAAAAATTGACTAAGTGACTATGTGACCCTCATACTAATAGCCAATTTCGCCATATATTTTCTTAGCTTATTTCTGAGAATTAACATGGACTGCTGTACCATAGCCATTCGAATACCTCCCATAAAAATTCACCGACTGAGCGGTGTTTAATTTTTCCCTCGTAAGCCCTAATGAGTTGTCCCCAACAGTTCCGCAACATAAATTTGTTGCAATAACATTTATTTGTATTGCATGGTAAAATAGAAAAAAAAAATCGACTGAATAACCCCACCATTTCTACGGCCTCCCATGCAAGTTACCTAATTTCACCCCAATATTTCTGAATACAGTGTTGTAAATTAATTAAGAGCACACTTTTACATCGATGCAAACGGGCGTTTGGTGAGGTTATTCGAATTTAAGTAAGCTCATGATACGGAAATTTCTGTATTGCTTTTATATACAGGGTGGCGCAATAGAACGTGCATATTTAAAAAATAGATTAAAAAATAAATACAAAAGGTATGGTTAAAATAAATCTAAGGCATTGTAGAGTAATAAATGGAGTTTATTTTTTAAAAATAACATCATCTAAATGGTGACCCTCTCTACGACGGTACTCCTCTAACCGCAAACGAAAATTATTGAAAACTTTCTTCAGTAATACTGGTGTAATGGCTGCCATTTCACCTCGGATATTCTCCTTGAGCTGAACGATGTTTCTCGGATTATTACCGTAGACTTTGTGTTTGAGATATCCCCACAAAAAAAAAGTCAAGAGGCGTCAAGTCTGGACTACGTGGGGGCCATGGGATATCACCTCTTTTCGAAATCAGTCTGCCAGGGAACATCTGCTTCACCACCGCCATGGAGTCATTTGGTGTGTGACAGGTAGCTCCATCTTGTTGGAACCAAGTTCTGGAATTTACTATACTTAAACCGTCCAACATCTTAACATAGCGTTCCGTATTAACCGTGACGTTTTGGTCCCGCGCATTTTCGAAGGAAAAAGAACCAATTATTCCTCTGCCGGAAATAGCTGCCCATGCTGTTAGGAGTATGCAATGGTTTCTGGTTTTTGATTTTGGGATTTTCACTGTTTCAGTAACGACAATTTTGACGGTTTACGAACCCATTTATAAGGAAATGAGCCTCGTCAGAGAAAAGGATATTGTCAAAATTGGAAAATCGATTAAGCATTTCATTAGCAAATGCGAGCCTTGCTATGAAGTCAGACTCTTTCAATTCTTGTATTAATTGAAGCTTATATGGATGCAGTTTAAGATCCAATGTTAAAATTCGTTGCAAACTTCGTCGCGATAATTGTAAGACAGACGATCTCTTGCGAGTCGACATTTGTGGATTTCCTCGTACTGACTCCATAACTCTCTCAACATTCTCTTCGGTCCTAGATGTTCTTGGGCGACCATTTGCTAGTGGTTTAAATGTTGACGCTTTATCCATATTTTAACTAAATTAGCACTCGGAGCTTTATTTTCCAACATAATCTTCTTTTGGCTCGATAAACTTTCTTATATCCTGTTTATAGTAAGTACTGCCAACTCCTTAAAATAGTCATCAATCGCAGAATATACCGCTTCATTTTTGGCAAATCTTTCACCATCAGGCCATTTTTTCAAGTTTGCAAATAGAAAATAGCCCGAAGGAGTTAAATATGGCGAATAAGGTGCATGATGAAGCAATCCCAAATTTAATTCATTAATTTTGGCCAGCGCAATAATGGATGTGTGAACTGGAGCATTGTCTTGATGAAACAACAATTTCTTTTGTGTTAAATATTCGCCGTTGATGACTTTTCCGTTCTGAAGATAAAATATTCTTAAGTTAAAATATCCCAATGCGCATCCCAAAAAACACAAGCCATGATATTGTCTGCAGATGGAACCGTCTTCACCTTCTCTGGAGACGTCTATCGGCCTTTTTCCAATAAATTAGCGTAATATTCGCCGTCGATGATTTTTCCTTTCTGAACATAACCAACAAAAATAATCCAATGCGCATCCCCAAAATAAACACCACGACACAGATGGAACCATCTTCGCTTTCTTTGGGCACGTTTCTTCCATTCCAGTCCACTGCATTGACTATTCCTTGGCCTCAGGTCTGAAATGGTGGATCCATTTCTCATCCATGGTTATAAATCGACGCAAAAGTTCGGCTTTATTGCAGTGAAGCATCGCCAAACACAGTACTGAAACATCTTCACTACGCTGTTTTTGCTCTATTGAGAGCAAGCGTGGCAGTCATCTTCCGCACAGCTTTCTCATCTTCAAATCTTCGATCGATATACGATGTACAGCACTTTCTAAAACGCCTATCATTTCAACTACCTCACGATCCGCCAGCCAACGATCATCCAATACCATTTTGTGAATTTTCTTAACAGCGCCTGGCGTGGACACCTCAATTGGTAGATAACTGCGGTGTTCGTCCTGGTTGTTCGCACGATCTCGTTTAAACTCTGTTATCCATTATTTTATGGTCATAAACGAGGAATAGACTCCCACAGAGTAGAATATAGTTCGGCTTTAATATTGTTTAAATGGAAATATTAAATTACATGGATTACAATGATCAAAAATATGAACAACTACTCGTAGTTTTTACATCGAAACTAAAATTTGAAAATACAGGAATTTTTGCAAGAATTGAAATCAACAATGGCATGTGCAGTTTATTTATTATTTTTTTTTTTTCGTTTTGAACCCTTCAATATTATAGAACAAATATTATGATTTAAAGTATTTTTAACGCAAATATGTTTAGAGAAAACGCTTCATTATTAGTTATCTTTTATATATTAAAATTCATTCAAAACTGAAAACGATTCTTTATTCATTATTTATTTCATTTTTGTTGTGTTAATATTTTAATGAAAGATAATGGTATTAAGAGCGATTTTAGCTGTACTCAGTTGCTTCCGTTGTCAACTATAAAAGCTTTACTCTTTGCGCAATCTCTTTAAATATTTCGAGTACAAATACTACGTAAACCATTATCATATATTCTGTACTTTATTATTATTTCAACAATCAGTTCGTCGAAGCTACACCTTCATCGATAGTAAATGTTTTGCGAAATTTCTATATTTAGTAAGTTTTTTTATCTGTGTGTCGCCAAAACGTCTTCGTTGATTTTCGCAGAAAAAAGTTTAGCAAAATTCCACCCTTAATAAACGCTTTGATAACAATTTTTAAGTGTTCAAGTTCAATACCTATACATTAAAAAATTGCATTTTCGTTTTTAATTTTTCTTAATCGGACGATTTTTTGTGTTTTTTTTTTTTTTGTTAAAATGTAACAATGATCAAGTACGGCTCTCCCAGAGTAATAAAATTAAAATTACTGTTTCCTTTTTGTCTACCACATTTATAGAATACCCCAGTGTTTCGTTATATAAAATAGTTATACCTTCCACTCGGACGAATGAAGATATATATCGTTTGATACGGCAAAAATGTAACATCCAAAAAAGGCGTCTAAGGTATGGAGTATCTTTTGCCAAGATAACTGTCATAAATATTCATGAATCTTCTTAAAACTTGGCTATTAACTTGCTATTAATTTATCCGAACCAAAATGGGAGGGTTTAAATGGGCTTGTTTGCCTCCCTTTCTGCAGCCTCCCATACAAATCGACCAATTGTCCAAAATTCAGTTCAATTCAGTTCTTGTCATTCATTAATCTTGGACTGCACTGACACCAATCTTTGTCCTTGTATTGTTTTATAATGTTTGGAAACTTTTAAAAGTATAGATCGATTTCTGGCACCTTCCACATAAAAGACCAGCTTAGCTCAGGTATTCTTAGATCTACATCTTCTACTTGTATACATAAAATTCAATCAAATTTAGTTCAAAATGATGGTATGCTAAGGTAGTATCTTCTTCTTAAGTGGCGACTGAAATAGACATTCTTATCTATTAAATGCCGCCCGTAGAAAATAATTCCAAGCGCTTCGATCTTTTGCGCTTCTCCCCCAATCCGTCACACCAAGCTTCGACAGTATTTCAAAAGCCTGGTCCTTCCAATGGAGTTTCGGTCACCTTCTTCTGCGCCGCCCATCGAGTTCGTTGTCGAAAACTTTCCGTGCTGGAGCAGATAGTATAGAGGAATGAAAATAAACTGAATTTTCATATCTTTTCAGGTACTTTCCACATAAATTGCCCAATTTTGAGACATCGTATTCCCGTAACTCTTAACATGTGTTCTACACCGACCTTAGTTTTTTTAATAATAATTCTGCTTAATTACTAATTTGAGAAAATAGAACAACTGACTATCCTCGCTCTGGTCTCCTAAACAAATGGCGGACATAACCAATGTATACCTTGGTTCATATCTTCTATCTGGTTAAATCAAATTTAGTACACGATGAGAGTTTGGTTAGGAAGTGTCTGGAGTTGCATGGAATTCATTTGACATACGCCATGCCTTTGACAAGCTTAGTTCTGAATGTCAAATAATTTCGAAAATCACCGGTACCGGTAGAACATCTGATGTTCTACTCTCATTTTAAACAAACCTGTACAAAGTTATTTTGAAATAAAAGTTCTGTCTCTGAAAATTATCAACTTAATAGTACAAATAATAATTCAAAATATCCAAATATTTTAAGCGTCTTACGCGTATTAATTTACTAAAAGTTTGAAGAACGTTTTTATTACGAAAATTTCGTTATAAAGACTTTAACAAATATTTGTTAATATAGGGCTGTGTTGATAATTAAATTTTGTTTTAAACGGATGCAAATATAATATATTTCAGAGGCTTATTTTTTGTAATCTCTAATTTATTTCGGTATTTAATTTACTTTTTTATAGAATTTAGGTGATTTTCTAATCAACGGAGAGATATTTTTTATTCTACATTACTATTTTTTTAAATAGCTAAAAGTAATATCTAGCAGAAGTTTTGTTTACTTAAAAATTATTGTTATCTTTGGAGCTGCAAGTAGGTCTAATTAGATGACATTAAATCCGTTACAGCGGATTTGATCTAATTTTACATAATTTGATACAAAATTTGTTCTATTTAATATCCAATTAAAGTCTAGGTGATGTAATCGTTTATATTGCTTGATTTCTAATTCTTTCACATCTCTAACGATTTATTGGTGTATAATTCAATATGCAAATTTCAGATCTGACTATATTTCTTTCCCAGTTTATTTCGGAAAACTTAAATAAACACGGTTAAGATCAAATAATAAGCGGGGATATTTAAGAATTTTCTGCGATGTTTCAGCAAAAAAAAAAGATAAATTCGCATGAAGCCAATTAAATGGATAAAAAACTAATGAACTCTATGTAAATAGCGGAATGCACAAATAAAACTAGTGCTCACTCTAATAATTTCTAATTAACACACAATTTGAAGCTTTTTATAAAGGGTGTTCCAACAAGAACGCAAGATTCAAATGATTGATGCAAGAATTGAATTGTTTCTCTGGCTGTATGACATGTGGCGCCGTCTTGTTGAAACCACATGCCCTCCACATTCATTTCTTCAATTCTAGGCACGAAAAAACTGCTTATCATTTCACGATACCGAACACCATTGACTGTTTGCGCTTGACATGCCTCATTTTCATAAAAAAAAGGTCCAATGAATCCTCCAGCCCAAAATCCACACCACACAGTGACACGTTGAGGATGCATTTGCTTCTCGTGAATCACTCGAGGATTTTCCTCACCCCAAATGCGACAATTCTGGCATTGACGAAGCCATCAAGATGGAAATGGACCTCGTCACTGAAGATGATTTTATCGGCAAAATCAGCATTTTCGTGTTGTCTCTCCAATACTCAATTAACGAACTTCCTTCGCTATCCATGGTCAGCTGGCTTCAGTTCCTGAGTCAATTGAACTTTGTATGCAAGAAGATGCAAATCTTTCGTCAAAATTCGCTGTATAGTGGATTTGGAGACACCAATTTGCTGAGCTCGGTATCGAATTGAGGTGGATGAAGTTTGAGCGACATCATCACGCACAGCTGCGACATTTTCGGTCGATCGATCTGGTCGAAGGAGCGTTGTTGTCTTTACATCACTAACAGACCCAGTTTTGCCAAATTTATCCATTAATCTCTTTACAGTTGACTCTTTTAGAGCATTATTGTGGCCCAAAATTGATCGCAATTTGCGAACTGTAGCCGCAAAACTTTCATCATTTTGGTAAAACAATTTGACAATGAGAATGCGTTGTTCATTCGTACTAGCAAACAATAACAATTGTTCAAATGTCAAACAATGACAATTCCAATGGTGCCAAATTTAAATCTTGCGTTCTTGTTGGGACAATCTTTAATATCCAATTAAAATGGAGGTGATGTACTCGTTTATATTGCTTGATTTCTAATTATTTCACATCTCTAACGTTTTACTGGTGTATAATTCAATATGCAAATTTCAGATCTGATATTTCTTCCCGAGTTTATTTCGGAAAACTTAAATAAACACGTTTAAGATCAAATAATAAGCGGGGATATTGAAGAATTTTCTGCGATGCTTTAGCAAAAAAAAAAAATTCGCATGAAGCTAATTAAATGGATAAAAAAAAATAATCTATATAAATAGCGGAATGCATAGTGATCACTTTAACAATTTCTAACCAACACATAATTTGAAGCTTTTTATAGTAACAATCCTTGAAAATATTAAATGATCTGTTCGTAGATGAAAGAAAAAGTTATATAACTAGATATGATCAAAACTTTGCCTAATATAATTGCATCTAATTGGTTATAATTATAAATATGCCTTTTTACACAATTATAAATTTGTACACAATGATAAATTAGCTTTTACAGACATTTACTCAAACATATTATTCCTTCACATCTAATGAAAAATCTTAAAATTATCCTCTATTTAGATCTGATTCCCATTACCGAACACAAATGTAATTCCACTCCAACGATTATATTTGAAATATGATATTAAAAGATGCAGGAACAATTTTTTTTAATTATTTAATTGTAATTTTCGAGAAATTTTAGGGAAATATATGTATTATAAAAGTTCAGGAAAATTCATTCTCTGCGTGATGTGGGTGAGCTGTGATATGAAAAATTGAGTTATAACCGCTTAATAAATTTTTTGTGAATATAAGTCTACGTTTTTTACAGTAAATTCATATTTTTGGTTCTCAGAAAAATTTCTTCGATTTCTGAATGAAATTCCCGAAAAAAAAGGGTAACGAAATTAGGCCGATCATTCTCCTCGCTCAGAAAATTTGAAATCTGGTAATCAGTCTAGTCCATCTCGGAATGTTAATTATCAAATTTGTGGACATGAAATTCAGAAACATTTGGGATATGAAGTTAAACAAAGCCAGTAAGCAATTGATGTTGTGGAAAAGAAAAAGAATATTTTAAAACTAGTTTTCAAGTATTAATATCTGAGATTGATTGTCTCTGCTTATGTATTACAATTGCATCCTTGGAAGGAAAAAATAGATCATGCCTTCAATAGTACTCTTTCTTGCAGTGTTAATGAATAAATAAATACTTTAAATACTTATTTTGCCGAAAAGCGAGTTTACACTGTTATCTCGGATTAGGAGAATGCTTATACCTAATGGCTGATACGATAAAACCCCATACAATAAAATTGGTGTGGAATTTGAAACTACATTGGTTAGATTATTTCGGTTTCGTATACCCGTTTCGACGTACAAATGCTATTCGGTACTAGTTGACGGGGATAATTTTGCACGCTAAGCTAAACGGGGATAAGTTGTATAAAAAATTAATAGAAAAGTGTGGAAAATAACAATGCGACCAAGTTCTCCTACGTAAAATTAAACAAAGAAGAACGTCAGATAACGTAAATACAAGTTGTAAATTTTTGTGCAAACATCAGTTGGTGAATTTTAGTTTGTGTGTTATTGGCGTTATTGCCATTTGTAAAAGACCGCTCTCCGGTACTCGCTAACGCGGATAATTTTGCACGCTAAGCTAAACGGGGATAAGTTGTATAAAAAAGTAATAGAAAAGTATGGACAATAACAATGCAACCAAGTTCTCCTACGCAAAAATAAACAAAGAAGCTAAAGAAGAAGGAGAACGTCAAATACTGTAAGTTGCTGTTAATTTTTTTGTAGTTGGTGAATTTTGGTTTTGTGTGTTATTGGCGTTATTGTCGTTTGTAAGAGACAGCAGGCCAGCTGCAGCAGTGTCGCCTTCACTGCCGCCTTCGCTATCGGACGAGCTTGATGATGAAGAAGACATGAACACTATGGTCTCAACACTTGCTTGTAAATCTTTCACTTCGTGGGCGTAATTGCCCGCTTCTAGCTGTTAAGAAAAACATTAGAATTCAGATATCCAGAATAATAACAATACTTACATTTTCAAAGTTATCCATCAGTACAAACACAATGCGTTCCAATTTAATTTTAATTTTGATTTATTAATTACGCGAACAATAAGTTACGTTTATTTTATAAATGGATGATAAAATAATTATGAATAAGACCAAAACAAAATGAATAAACGTTTCATAAATAAATAAATGTGAAGTTAACTTTGCTAAGCGTCGATGTTTTTTTTTTTTGTTTGGTATCCTATACCAGTATTCTATATAGGATACCAAAAACAAATCCAACCACTTTTTCACCAGACAGTATTATATTCTTAGCATTCTTAAGTAAACAGTGATCTTGTAAGCAGCTGATATAAACAACCGATTGCACTGATTATTTTGTACGATTTCTTAAAATGTAAAATACACAATTTCACAATTTTACGAACGAGTATATAATATCAAGAATATGTTTTCTTCCGATTTCAGTGTTGAAAAATAACGTAAAAATAGGTTGTCAGCACTTATTATTTATCACGAGACAAAATTATTTTCCTTGTAAAGAAAACATAGTACAAACCTTAGGACTAATTCTGAATAACTACGAAACTTAATTTGCTTTAGACACAGAATTTTGCCAAGAAGTAGCACATTTATTTCAAAAAGTTTAAAAGACGCCTTCACTTTTAACTTTGGCTTATTTTTTATTATGCATAAATTATATGCATATAAAATAATTTCACTTTTACTCAAAAAAAAAAAAAAAAAAAAAAAAAAAAAAACAATCTGTTGAACTCTGAACCACACAAACCTCTCTAGAACCGAATTTGTCATTCAAATATCAGAACAAATTCGGATCTACAGGGTAGATGTAGACCATAAACACCATAGAATGTGTTTAAACCGTTCAATTTTATAATTTAAGCACGAAAACAGATCCGCTAAAGCTGAGTCATTATCCTTGTTCTCGATTAAACATCGTTGAAACAATTAGTTGGTGTGAATTATTTGGTGTTTCAAACATTGATGACCATTTTAAAACTGCAATATCCAAGTATCCTTTTCGTACGCACTTCTTACAATACATTTCAGCGTTATTCCATTGTTTCATGTTTTTATGTATGAATCTAAAAATGTAAAACTTTCGTTATTCAAAATATAATTACATCAAAAGAAATTTTGTTTAAATTATATATAAAAAACTCATTGAATCTTTCAATAATGCTAAGTAATGTGAGCGCACACTAAGCGTGTTGCACGCTCAACAACAACATATTCAAAATTGGGTTAATTGAGGCTACGTAAATTTACAATGCACAATGGACTCGATTTGCAGGAGCCACTGCAACAGCCGTCAAATATGATTACACAAAAGTATTACTGGTACTTAATAACGTGTTGTTATTTGCAGCAACAGCAATTCCCATGTTGCACTTAGTCAGAAATCCGGTCATTGGTGGTGACGGCATGTCCTCAAAGAATTGCCATAATATCCTTTAATAAACACATTGTGTGCAACACTACTTTTACTTTAGGTAAGGTTGGTAAAATTCCCACTCCTAGACAGTTATTATTTTATACAACACCAAAAATGAAATGGTGTGATATCGTGCACAGTTGGTATGAGACTGAAGGTAGTAGAATTTCTTCGGGTGGCTTGTCATATTACTGATAAGAATTCTAAATTCGAATTTATCGAAATTTGCTCGTTTACACATTGGAGGTATCAATTTTGATTTATATTTTGTTAAGACATTTCGTATCTATTGTGTAATTTTTGTCTTTAAAATTTGATAAACAGTAATGGAATGATAAAGTCATAAGCAATTACTTCCCCTCTATACTCGTATATAGGAAAAGAAGGGGTGGATATGGTCAGGCAAGACATGTGAAAAATTAGCGCATAAATGACAAGCCTATGGGGTTCACGACCAGCCTCATGAACATTTTGGGGTCAAACATGAAACTCATTTTATCAATTACAGAAAAACCACAATAACAGAATTGGAAAAAATATGTGAACATTAGGAAATTTAAGAAATTTGTGATTGCAAGTCGAAATTAGAAAATTTAGCTTTTACTACAATTTTTACAAGAAGAAATGTGTTTTCTCCCATATCCTGAATGCAATAAAATTTTATCAAGTTAATGCCAGGGACAGATTGGGAGTACAAATAAAACTCCATCGTTTTATGATTGAAACCAGTACAGGAGTTTCAGTTAGGTGGCTATCGTATATACTTTTGCGTTGATTCAAAGTATGCGATTAACCAAAAGGGGCGTGATAAATCTCTACGTTCTTATCGAAACAAGTCTCTCACTCCGCAGTAAATAAAGTAAAATTACAACTCGTTGAAGCGTTTCGTTTAGAAACTGTAGAACCATTAAATCGGACAATGTTGCAATGAAATTATTATGAAATTATTATTATATTATCATTCGTAAAAATATGTTGGAAAAACGCTTAATGGTTTTAGTGCAATTGAATAAAAGATATGAGTCTAGGGAAGCGTGGGTTGAATTGGGCAACCACGGGAGGTGTCATAAAAGGGTGCTTATTCAGATTATTTTCTCAAATTTAGCAAGCACTAATTACAACGGAACACAATAGAAAAATAAATTACTGGAATTTATTGATTACGGATTAGGAATTATATTACAATAAATCGGTCAAACTGTATGAGATTTACTAGAAGGAGAGCGTCGTCGATTTTTATTCTTACAACTAGTCTTATCATGTATGCCAAATTAGACTGAATTAAAGGATATGAAGCTAAGAATATGTGGCTTAAGAATATGTGGTTGGTACCAGAAGAGCTGTGGTTTTTCGGTGGGGTTTTCTCAATATTATAAATAAATTTAATGAACAAAATTCCAATTTCTTGCAGCCCAACAAGTAAAAATTACAGAGGGAAACTTAGATTTCGGAAAACCGGACAATTTTTATGGAAGGTAGCAGAAATGTCGTTATTAAACGATATATATGTTTTAAGTTTTGTCAAGCATTGCAAGAAATTAGAATGGATGAAAATTGTTGTTACTGCAAATTAGAATGTGTAAGGAAAAAAAACTGAATTCCGGAAAATCAGTCAATTTGTGTGGGAGGTACTAAAAGAATGGGTTGATACTGTCCATTTACAATCACCATCAATTCTTCTTCTTCTTAGGTGGTGACTGGAATAGACATCCTTTCTATTATATGCCGGCCGTAGAAAATAATTCCAAGCGCTTCGATCTTTTGCGTTTCTCCTTCAATTCGCCACACCAAGGTTTGATAGTATTTCAAAAGTCTGGTGCTTCCAATGGAGTTTTGGCCGCCTTATTCTGAGCCGTTCATCGAATTCGTTGTCGAAAATCTCCCATGCCGGATCATTTGGGCCCATCCGCACAACATGACCCAGCCAACGCAATCGCTGTATATTAATGCGTTTGACCACGTCGATGTCGACATATAGCTCATACAGCTCATTGTTTATGCGACGCTGATACTCTCCTTTAGCGATGATGGGTTCATATATCTTCCGGAGTATTTTCCTCTCGAAAACTGCCAGTACCGATACATCCGCTTGCGCCATAACCCAGGATTCTGCGCTATATAACAAGACAGGTAGAACCAACGTCTGAAACAGTCGGATTTTTGTTTGTCGTAGAAAGGGCTTTATCATTGGGTAATCTATATGGTCATCTATAGTCCGTCAAAATATACGGGGTTTGCCAAATTTAATCCACAGTTATCATGTCTGCAAGTGGACATCGCTTAGTCGACTTAAATACTCCTGAAACACATGCGGGCAAAAGATGCTTGATGTCTTACATGCTAGAGACATATCGACGCTCCTATTTGTGCAAAAATCATTTATTCGAAATGTATGCTGGGTTGCACCGAAAACTCAGGTAATTCCGCCGATAAGATAACATTCCAAAACCAAAACATAACCGCTGCTACTGCTATATATGCCACAGTGTATACACTCAGCTGAATTCGTTTAGCAATATCAGTTAATTTTTTATATTAATCACTATAAATTTTTACTCATGTAAAAACGTTATTTGATTTGTTTTATATACTTGTTGATGTATAATTTATCTAATTGATTGTCTGCGGATTTAAATGTACATTAAAAATGTAGACAAAAAGAAGCCGCCTAATATTTATATGTGTATTAAGAAACTTTTTTTAATGAACGATAGCTCTTTGGAACTGTCATTACATTCAGGCAATGGACAAATATCTTATTTCCGTTGCTATGCAATGAAAAATAGAATATTTTCTGCCCTAATAAATTGAAATCAATCAAATATGTGTCATTAATTCTGGCGATGGGGGGAGATGTACGGAATACGTAGGAAATATGTCAGTACTTTGAGGTGAAATTATAACGAGAATTATTTAAGGAATAATGGAGGCAACTGTTTTACTTCGACCAATATAAAAACCCATTTCGTAATCAATTTTGCGATAATTGCCCAACTGCCCAAAGTTTTGAATCGGTTGCTACTCGTTATGGGTCTACTTTCATTATCCTTTATAATTATTCGTTTGGGGATAAAACCGTTTGGGAATTAAATGAAAGTGAGCGGTTTCACTTGTTATTATACTTTTATATGGTCTGTATTTTAAAATAATACTTCTTAATGTATACAATTAGTGTTTCCATAAACATTGCCAAAAGGCCTAGTAGTTCAAATAATAGCAAATCATTTGTATGCAATAAATGTAAAAACTAAATCTGCAAAAGAAGAACTACAATCATATTTTACTTGAGCAACAATCATCCATTTCATCATTTTACATGTGTCTGATGGATATGTGTGAGTGATTTGAGCACAATAAAATGAGTTCATATTTTCGCACATATCTTTTATAACCTGGCGTGGTTCCCTTAGGTGCGGCCACTCTTCTACATAGTTCATTATGTTGCCATGAAACGTTGGGTAATTTTTGTTTATGTATCTGGAATTATTTACAGGCAATCATCTTTGTGCGAGGGACGGCTACTGAATTATTTCAATAAGTGTGATTTTCGAATTAAATGCAATATAGGGTTACATCGTATATACAGAGTGGCTGATGAATGTTGCCACCAAACTGTTGAAAGAGGGATTCATTCCAGAATTACGACAAAAGACAATTCCTTTGTCGCCACAATTTGCTATATGACAGAATTGCTTCCATAAAGTGATCAATAAGCTGATTTCAATAAACTTTTCATTTCGACTATCTCCAAATTTTGCTGTCCTGATTGATGATGATTTAAAGCGATAGGTAATTAAGGCAATTCAATTTCTATTATCGAAAAATGTAATAAAAATTTACTATTTTTCAAATGAAAAAAATTGAAAATTTTTTTTTGAGTTTTCTTATGTTACAGTATTCATCATCCATCCTCCAGAAGTACTTCTTCACGAACGTCAATTAATATTATGTTCAGAAAGTCATTAATTATGATAGATTAATTTTATATAAAAGTTGTTTCTTTCACAAGTTTTAGTTTATTTATTCAACGTGTGAGATTCCAAAAGAAAAGAACCCGTATACATTTTAGCAATCAAAATTATTTCCAATCTCACTGCTGCTTGATAGTTAATTAACCATCATTTGATAGTTAATTTCAAAAGCAGTTAACATTTATGTAAATTTAGTTAAATAACGAAAGAAATTTAATGTCACTACGTCAGGAATAATAACTAGAAATGGAAAAAATATGAAATAAACGATAGAGATTTCGAATATACAAAGCCTGTGGACAAGCGCTAACGTGGAAAGGTGTGTCAATATTATATACCCACCACATAATGATTGCGATCTGCAGCGTCGAAGACGGTGCGCAATTCGTCACAAGGTAAGTAGACGTCCCACATCATGCATTATATAGCTTTTCTCCAGTGAAATATCTACTTATCCATATTTTTAATGTTTTTCAATAACCACAGCCACAACTATGAATTCGGTTACTAGTTAGTATATGCAAATTCGTGTGATTATTCCCCATATCTATCGCCTGCTGTACGGACTAATTTTTCTATTAAATTGTCTCACTTGTTGCATAGGTTGACCATAGAATAATGGACAGTCAACTGACTCATCGATAGATAAGCGAGCCTATCATTAACGCTTTACTCTCATCGATAGTATATCAACTTGGTCCGAAAACTCCAGTGAAAATTTGTATTTTTTAATAATCAAGCTCCACAAATAGGTCCGCTCCCTAAACGTTGTAGGTATTCATTTTTGTCGTACTTATCAACTACCACCATATACCGCTTTCGGTTAATGAATAAATGGTAAAATTCTTGAAATATATTGAAATTTTGCATATGTGAGTTAAGTCCTTGTTAAGCAAGTTTTTTCCTACTGCACAGATTTCTCTCACTTGTTACGTCTAAAATCCATAGGGTGTGTTGGAAATGCTCCCTTTTTGTACATAATATGTAGGCTTAGCTCATTTTTTTCAGTTAAAATATACAAGTTTTAAATTTTTTCATTAACTATTCTCAGGATTGTGCCTCTCCCTCATAAAAGCATGTGGTTTGAGACGATTGTTCCCAGAGTACCATCGCACTCTGTTTTGAATGACCGAATGAATGGTGCAATTTTTGAAAATATCTGGAAAAATTACAACTTTTAATCATTATATGGATATACTTAATAGAAGTTCAATCATTCTATAGGCCATTTGTTTACTACTTATCCAATTTAGCAAATTTCTATTCTAACCTGCCCATGAGATTTCCTTGGCCAGATTTTCAGCTTCTTAGCTCTTGTGGCACGCAAGCGGAGGAATGGAAGACAGGCCCAGAACACCACTGCTCGTTTGAAATGGAGGAAAGTTACTCAATATCCAGGTAAATTGCTTTGTAATGTGTTACCTCGATTCTAACAACTTTAGATGTTCATCTGAGATCTATATGTATAAGGTATATATGTTATATTCTCGATCGCCGTAAAAATGTATAACAATAAAGCATATTCACCAATCCGCCTGTTCGCAGTTTTGTTGAAAGCACGATAGAGGCTATATCACGTGAACTAGAGGACTCAGATTAACATGAGAATGTCTCGTGGTCATGGGCAGATTGTGTTCGAAGTGTAGCACACTTGACCCATTGCCCCTGCAAGATTGAAAGCCTTCTCTAAAAATATTGGAATATGTAGAATATTCCGTTAGCATTGCAAGTGCTACGACTTTTCTGCATAACGACTTATTCCACTTCTGAAAAAGTTTAAAATTTTCAATATTTTTCAACAATTTTTTTTATTGATTCGTCAACTGAAAGAAACACACAGTAATAGTCAGTGAATACAGGCAACCCCCTTTCTAAATCTAATTGTTGAAGGGATCGCCGTAAATTTAGGTACTTTTATTACATATCAACTTTTATTTTTTTGGCAAATCCACTTTTCTGAAAATAAGTTAATACATTATCGACGACACAGAAAGTGTTTAAAGTGTGCCAAATTGACGCATTGCAAAGTTGACCTTCTCTATACCTTCTTTTTTGGTATTTTCTTAAACTCTTTAATTAATAAGGGAAGGAATCAACGCAGCTAATATAGCTTCTAATCGCATCGCTCGAATTTTGGGCGTGATTATTGAAAAATACCAATAATCTTCATATTAATTGTGAGAAGAGGGCGTTTTAAATACGTCCCCTTATCTTACGGCGGCCAGGTACATCTTCCGCAATGTTGTAACCCTCTATCCATGGTGAAGATGTATAGTTTGGATTACAACTAACTTTCAGCGCCTACCCCAGGCTGTGCCTGTTCATTGCTTTGTTCATAATGATAACTTTTATATATAATGTCAATATTACACCAAAGATATGTGGAAAGTTGAAGGAAGGTTAAAGGCTTTTCCAATTGTTCAAAATTGAAGAAAAAAAAAAGAAAAATATTCGAATCCAATGTCTATCAATTCCTAAAATCTTTGGTTTAAGTGCTGTAGAAGTTCTAAGAGATATAAACCCATTTCATGCTTAAATTCCATACATTTTGCTAATATCTAAGCTCAAATTTGTGAAAATGTCTTATTTTCTTGTCAAGTGTGTCGTGCATCATTTCCCATAGATGTAATATCGTGTTGATGCAACTGAGGATAGGCTTCTTAAGAAAAGACTTCTGAAAATCAGGATATTCCCCTTAACATAATACCCAAGTTATATTACAGGACAGATTTAGCGCCAGGCCAGGCGAAAATAAATTTGGTTTCCGTTTTTCAAACTGAAAAACGAAACTGTTCAGAACTATATTTTCATTTTTGAATTAAAATATTTACTTTATAATCTTTCGACATAGAAACGAAATCAATATAGGTTTCTAATTTTTTTTTTTTCAAGTAAAAAACGAATTAATGCACGAAAATGAATG
>JAHXMU010037134.1:0-23432 GCA_019455685.1 Philornis downsi | reverse complement strand
CAGCTTTGCAAGAACTTCAAGGCAATACCTCGAGGATGTGGTTTCAACAGGATGGGGCCACATGTCATACGGCTAGGGTATCCATAGAGCTGCTGAAAAATGTTTTTCCTGTAAAACTCATTTCGAAAAGGGGGGATATTGAATGGCCCCCACGTAGCCCCGATCTCTCTCCATGCGATTATTTTCTATGGGGCTACCTCAAATCGGTAGTCTAAGAGAATAATCCGACCAATTTAGAGCAGTTGAAGAGGAACATTATTCAGGAAAGTAACAAAATACCGAGAACAACTTTTCAACGAGTTTTCCAAAATTTGCGACTTCGGTTCCAAGAGTGTCAAGCAGCCGAGGGAAGCCATTTGGACAACATTATTTTTAAGTCTTAAAAATTCCCATGCTTCTACTTTTTAAAAATACAAATAGATTTTTTTCATGTTTCGTAGTTTTTTTTAATTGAATATTTAAACCGCCAACACCCTTATGGCCCACCCTGTAAATTCATTGAAATTGGCCATGTATCAATCATCTTGTAGACTTAGTTCCGAGAACGAAAATTGATTGCATTGCCACGTCCTTTCTGATACCTTCCATAAAAATTTTCCGGTTTGTCCATTTGGTCTTGTCAATTCTTGCTTTATGTTCCAAAATGATGGGCATTTCATAAAAATTAAGTAAACTTAATATGCAGTATGCACGCCTTTTATAGATTAGGTGTGTGTGAACAGGTTAAAATGTACTATACTGTTGTAAACTTGTTAAAAAGGGATTAAAATAGTACCACTAGTCAGCCTAAATGATTAGTTCTAGAATTATGGAAATTGAATGGAATTATTGAAATTCGCAACATTCTTACTTTTCATTGGGTAAAATAGTGGTGAGAATGTATGAAATTGGTGCTATTTTTCACAATAAGCGATTTAAGGTACAGGCTCAGTTGTTTTTCAAAATTCGTGTTTTTATGGAACAAAATTGGTAGAAACGGGAGAAAAATGGTACCGCCACCTAATACAGAAGAAGAAGAAGTTAAAGTCATCAGCATTATATTCTTCTTACAAAACACGTGTGCCACAAGAAGAGACATAACGAAATTCTTACTTTTAGGTGTAAGCAAAGACAGAAAGGAGATATAAATTGGGCCAACTTGGCATAGCCGCCAGGAGGCAAATTTCAGACGCTGAAGTTTTGAAATCAGAAGTGTGTATTGTATCGAAAAATACCAAGAAAATTAAAACTTTCAAATTAGAATAGGAAAAAATTGATAAAAGTAAACTTTATATGAAGACAATTTAAAAACTTATTTTATAAAAATCAAATTTGAAGAGATAACTATAGACGATAAAGATCTAAAGCAATACAAAACATTGTCCAAACATACTATTTGGTCCGAAATTTGAGTTGTTGGGAGCTCAATCGAATGTGGGATAAAAAGTATAACCACCCGATCAATCAATTGAAGTCAATATCACGAAAATGGAGGAAAGACTGCCTCTGGTTCAATTTTTCAACAAGATTTTGACGATATCCACTACGATCAGAACTGAAAAATGCTGAAAACCAATAAATCTATCAATTTCACCAAAGAAAAAAAGTGGACAAAATCAAATTTCATAACATTAGATAAAAACTAGTTTTCTATTGCGAAATGTTCAGATTTGAAGCAGAAAAGACTGTTTTTTCTGAAAATTTTCGTGTTTTTTTGAATCTCAATAAACGATGGATTAACATTTCTCGGTTGAACTAGAACTTTGTCAATAAAATTGTCAAATAAATTGGCTTTTTCTAGAGAGATATTCCGGTAGATAGGATCACAAAAAGTTTGCAATACACTACTCTAACCGCCACCAACTCGATATGAATTTGAAGAACTTTCAGCAATGCTTGTTTTAATCGGTTGGAGCGAAAATATATCGTGATAATTACAGAGATTTTCAAAAATATAGTGAATTGTTCGTTTAGATGATAAAGCTCTCCATTTATTTATAATTTTAACGTGATAAAATTTGCCTAAAACAAACCAAAATCAGTACAGAAATTGCAGTCACATGAACTGATGTTTTGCGTCGTCTTTTAAAATAAAGCACAATAATAGGAGCATAATTAAAACCTACTAAATTTATTAAAATTTATTTTTAACTTAGTGGCTTTCACTTTGAAATTATATATGTAGAAGAACCATTGAATTTTCCAAATCGGTTAATTTGAATAGGAAGTACCCTAATTTTGGTAAATCGTTCAATATATAAAAGTGGTTCATTCAAGTATGCATTTCTATTCTCAAACGTAAATTTATCAAGCGCGTGGCGGTTATCAAAATTTTATGTGCAACTGATTGAAAGATATGAAGCTAAAAGTATCCTGGCCAAATGGGTCATTTGTATGTGAAGTATGAGAATGAACGTGGTTAATCGAGCTATTAATTCGAAATTTTTCCGAGCACTACAGAGCAATATGCTGAGCAAAAATTTAGGTTGCTGTTCTTTACCCATTAGGAGTCAAAGAAGAAAAACTGAATTTCCGGAAATCGGTAGCACATCCTACTTCAACAAACCTTTGTCACTTGCCACACGTTCAGTATCATGTAACTACATACAATATGTATATGCGAGTTCGGTCCCAAAACTATAGATGGTGCCAGTAGCTTGGAAAAAATTATTGTTGTGAAAATTGGCAACCTTATAAAACATATGTTTTAAGTTTCAAGGCACCACGTTGTTTAGTATTTTTATTTGAGTCATTAAAAGTAAACGATTTTAGTGAATTTGTAAACAAGGAAAAATTGGCCACCGTTATGTTATCAATATTACCATTTGAAAGATTTCAGTCCAACCAATATTAAACCCGAGCTAGATTCTACTCTAGGGGAGTCTGCTCTTTCGTTTTCGACTGTAAAATATATGCTAGCAGAGCGTAAACGAGGCGGTACGATCTACCAAGAAGAACATCATTGTGGTCGACCAATTGAGGTGTTCACGCCAGACACGATTAAGAAATTCCACAAAATGGTATTGAATGGTCGTCGGCTGAAACTGCGTGAGCTAGCTGAAATGATAGGCATTTTATACTGACCGAAGATTTGGAGATAAGAAAGCTGTGCGTAAAATGAGTACCGCGTCTGCTTTCAGTAGAGTAGAGTGTTTAGCGATGTTTCACCGCAATAAAGTCGAAATTTTGCGTCGATTTACGATGACGGCTGAGATATACATATAGATCCACTGCTTCGCACCTGAGACGAAGAAAAAATCAAAGCAATGAATTGGAATGGGGAAATCATGTTCAAAGAAGGTAAAGACTTACATCCGCTGGCAAGGTCATAGAGTCTATTTTTTGAGATGCGCATGGGATTATTTTTATTATATTGATCATCTTCAGAAAGGAATATTATGCTTATTTATTGCAACGTTTAGGTGATGAAATTATGTAAAATGGGCCACATATGCCGAAAAGAAAGTGTTGTTTCATCAAGACAATGTTCCAGTTCACATGTCCACTATTGCGATGGTTAATTTAATGCATCACGCACCAGATTTAGCTCCCTCAGAGTATTTTCTATATCCAAACTTGAAAAATGACTCGGTGGTAAAAGATTTGCAAACAATGAAGAGGTGGAGTCTGCAGTTGATAGATATTTTAAGCCGTTTGACAGTTTTTACAGAGTATAGAAGCTATTGAATATCGCTGGAAAGAGTGTACCGAGCTAAAAGGAGATCATATTGAAGAATAAAGAAACATTTTCCCAACTTTTTTGGATCTACTTTTTTACATTGGCTAGTTTTAGGAAGACTCCCGTACATACAAGAATATATTTATTAAAGCAGATGTTGGTTTGGGAATTACCAGGAGGGGCATTTAGAATTAAAATAATGCATTGTAGAATTAAGATGGATTTGACCCTGCTTTAGGCTATTATGGATTACCATTGTTAACCGATTAGAGGTTACAAGGAAAAGACTAAATGTCGAAATTTGTATGAGAGAGGAGGGCCAGGAGGGTCGATATAGTCCATTTACAATGCCCAGTTGAAAAAGTGGTAGGCTGTGCAAAGATCTAAGAAGTCTCATAGCGATTTATGACAGCTATCGTGTCCTTCAGCCTGCCAGAAATGCGGACATCGTTTAATCGACTTGTAAGGTTCTGAAACACATTTGGTCATGAGATGATTGTTTCTTTGAAGACGTCCTTGTGGGTGTCACATTTTTGCAGTATTCAATTTTGGGCCTTCGTTCCTGAGGAAAATCACACCTACCTTTTTTCGAACTCGATAATTGGACAATAGCTCCACAGTCTGGAAACAATTGTACATATATATAACAAATTTATTTAACTTCCGTCAAACTTTTAAATGGTTATATTCTTTTATTTAGTAAATATTTATTTTTATTCAAATTTTCGACCACATAAGACTAACATTTCGAATGGACATGTAGATCTGTGAAATTTGTTTGTTATTTGATTTGGAGGTTTTTTTTCAGTTATTAGAAAAGACAGTGGAGTGACGTTATTTTAAGACTATCTTATCGATACCAATGACAGGTAAAGAGTTAATAGAACAAATGAAAAGAACACGTTTCGATTAACAATCTCCAATTTTTAAGTGGATTTTAAATGGTAACGTGAAAATTGCCGCATTTTCAAACTGATAACATAGAAGTTCATGTTAAAATAAATAAACAATTGCAAAATTCGGCAAGTGAAAGATATGACTGCTATTAACTATTGTGGGTCTACACCCACATTGTAATAACATTCACCATTCGATCTTGAAAACCTAACCCATTTCTAGTAAATATAAATTGTTGTATTTGAACCATTTATGGAGTATTTTTCACTTTGTTTGTTTTCGTAAAATGGGCCACACATTATGCAAATATGAATACGACCTGCAGCTATCGGTATCATTATTTAGAATTGACCCAATTCTCAATAATAAAATCAAATGCAATCAATTGCCATACCTTTTTTGCCATAAAATTTATTTGAAGAGCTAAAACACCAATTGAAAATGCTAGTGGTCATAAGAAAGAACAGCATAATTCTGTCAGTTATATGAAATATTATTTTTTTGTTTAAGGCGATGTTTTAAATGGAATATTTTATTCAGTGGTACGATCGAGTGACTATGATTTTGTATGGTGAAATAAATTTTGTCATTTTGCTGTTTCAAATGGCAAGATGTATTGTTGACAGATAAAAACATAACTTTTGGTAGATACTGCTGTGGCAAATGCTGGCATCTACACTAATGTCTCGAAAATACAGGACATTTCTTTTTTTTTTTTTACTCGCATGTGCTTGTTTCGTATTTGAAAGGGTTTTTGTCATACGATTGTTCTCTCTCAAAACAAAAAAAAAAAAAACGAAAAGGATAGACTGTGCGTACACACACTCACATACCATACAATAAACAAACGTCATAATTTTATTTTTTTCCTGTCAAATTTTGACATTTGCTATTCACCACCTTAATGTTGAAATTTTATTCAAAGCAAAACCTTTTGTCCATTAAAAACGCATTTTTAGTGTAAAAAAATTTGTTTTATTATATTTTATTTTATTAAAGCAAAACTTTTCGTCCATTTAAAACATTGCCTAATAATGATATAATGGTTGCGTATGAACTTTTTGTAAAATTAAAATCTGTATCACATTGAGAGAGAAAAGACAACAGATCGAATCACGAAGCGCTTCTTACTCAATTGGAATATGCATCAAAATAATTTACTAGTACCAAATATTTCAACACAATTTAATAATATCTTGTAACATACGAAATGTGTTAAAAAAGGTGAATTTTCATTTTTCTCAAAAAATATTTATTTTTTCACCAATTCCTATTTTATCTCCTTCAAAGTAGTCACCCTTAGATATAATACACTTGTGCCAGCGTTTTTTCCAATCCTCGAAGCAGTTCTGATATGCACTTTTTGGTATGTCCTTGAGCTCTCTCAGCGATTCGGTCTTTGTCTCCTCAATCGGCACAAATCGCCGTCCTTTTATGGATCTTTTCAATTTAGGGAACAGGAACAAGTCGCAGGGGGCCAAATCTTGTGGATACGGCGGCTGAGGCATGATAACGGTGTTGTTTTTGCCCAAATAATCTCTCACCTCTTACTTATCGAAGATGAGTGAGCAGATGCATTATCATGATGCAAAAACCATGAATTTTTTTCCACAATTCTTGGCGGTTTTTTTTTCGTATTGCTTCGCGCAAACAGTGCATAACTTCAAGGTAATACTCCTTATTTACCTTTACGATCTTGTGGTAAAAATTCCTGATGCACTACGCTATGGTAATCGAAGAAAACAGTGAGCAAAAACTTGACATTTGATCGAACTTGGCGTGCTTTTTTTGGTATTGGCTCTCCTGCACTTTTCCATTGGGGCGATTGGGCTTTGGTTTTGGTGTCATAACCATATACCCATGATTCGTCACCAGTTATGGCAAATCTGGATCATCATTGACGTTATTCAACAATTCCTGAGCGATGCTCATGCGACGTTGTTTTTGGTCAAAATTCAGCAATTTTTGTTCTCTTCCTGCTTGCTTCAAATTTAAATTTGATACACATTAAGAATTTGCTATGATAGTGTATAGGACTGAAAATTGACAGTATTGCCAAGCCATTTCTGGTATCTCTCATACAAACTGGACTTTTTCTGAAAATGCATGTTTATCCCTGCTTATGTTTTTATTCACTGTTTTATGTTATAACTCTGGAATAAATTGAGAAAATTAACTATGGCGCTTCGACCACCTCCCACAAAAAAGACTGACTTAATCCGGGTATACTTAGGTTCATATTTTCTCTATAAGAAATACAAGAAATATAGTTAAATTTGGACAGATTAAGAGTTTAGACGGATAGTGTTGAAAATTGAGGAAGACCGCTTTGTAATGCTCCTTCAGCTATCTCGCATGCAAATTGACCAATTTTTCAAAATTCAATTTTTTCCTTGCAACTCCCAATTCGTAGATTGCACCAACATAAATTTTCGTTCACTGTATTGCTTTACAAATTGGAGAAAAATTGACTAAGTGACTATGTGACCCTCATACTAATAGCCAATTTCGCCATATATTTTCTTAGCTTAGTTCTGAGAATTAACATGGACTGCTGTACCATAGCCATTCGAATACCTCCCATAAAAATTCACCGACTGAGCGGTGTTTAATTTTTTCCTCGTAAGCCCTAATGAGTTGTCCCCAACAGTTCCGCAACATAAATTTGTTGCAATAACATTTATTTGTATTGCATGGTAAAATAGAAAAAAAAATCGACTGAATAACCCCACCATTTCTACGGCCTCCCATGCAAGTTACCTAATTTCACCCCAATATTCCTGAATACAGTGTTGTAAATTAATTAAGAGCACACTTTTACACCGATGCAAACGGGCGTTTGGTGAGGTTATTCGAATTTAAGTAAGCTCATGATACGGAAATTTCTGTATTGCTTTTATATACAGGGTGGCGCAATAGAACGTGCATATTTAAAAAATAGATTAAAAAATAAATACAAAAGGTATGGTTAAAATAAATCTAAGGCATTGTAGAGTAATAAATGGAGTTTATTTTTTAAAAATAACATTATCTAAATGGTGACCCTCTCTACGACGGTACTCCTTTAACCGCAAACGAAAATTATTGAAAACTTTCTTCAGTAATACTGGTGTAATGGCTGCCATTTCACCTCGGATATTCTCCTTGAGCTGAACGATGTTTCTCGGATTATTACTGTAGACTTTGTGTTTGAGGTATCCCCACAAAAAAAGTCAAGGGGCGTCAAGTCTGGACTACGTGGGGGCCATGGGATATCACCTCTTTTCGAAATCAGTCTGCCAGGGAACATCTGCTTCACCACCGCCATGGAGTCATTTGATGTGTGACAGGTAGCTCCATCTTGTTGGAACCAAGTTCTGGAATTCACTATACTTAAACTTTCAATTTCTGGGGCCAAAAATCCGCCCAACATCTTAACATAGCGTTCCGTATTAACCGTGACGTTTTGGTCCCGCGCATTTTCGAAGGAAAAAGAACCAATTATTCCTCTGCCAGAGATAGCTGCCCATGCTGTTAGGACTATGCAATGGTTTCTGGTTTTTGATTTTGGGATTTTCACTGTTCCAGTAACGACAATTTTGACGGTTTACGAACCCATTCATAAGGAAATGAGCCTCGTCAGAGAAAAGGATATTGTCAAAATTGGAAAATCGATTAAGCATTTCATTAGCAAATGCGAGCCTTGCTATGAAGTCAGACTCTTCCAATTCTTGTGTTAATTGAAGCTTATATGGATGCAGTTCAAGATCCAATGTTAAAATTCGTTGCAAACTTCGTCGCGATAATTTTAAGACAGACGTTCTCTTGCGATTTGACATTTGTGGATTTCCTCGTACTGACTCCATAACTCTCTCAACATTGTCTTCGGTCCTAGATGTTCTTGGGCAACCATTTGCTAGTGGTTTAAATGTTGAATCGGTCTCTTCAAAACGCTTTATCCATATTTTAATTAAATTAGTACTCGGAGCTTCACTAATTCGCCGTAGTCCACATTCAGCACAATATAGTCGCCTAGTAACAATATATGAACGAGAGTTCTCGTAAAATGCGCGCACGTAAAATGCGCGACGCTTCCCGTCGAAGTGATTCATAGCGACTAAAACTCCATGAGTCCGCCAACCCAACGATGTAGGCGCCCCCCGCCCGCACCTTTTCCACCCCGCAAAAAAAAGATGATGCAATATGCACGTTCTATTGCGCCACCCTGTATATCTTTGTGCAATTTGGAATAATAGTTATTTTCTGAAAAAAATATGATCTTGTAATAATTCCAACAAATTTCTTAACATTTAAGTTATATAATAAACCGCAAATATTTTCTTGTGACTTTAAATAAATATGCAAAAGCATGAGATAATAATACAAGACATGCGTTGCGACGATATCACTCTGGTCGATTTAGATAACAACCAGGTTATATGTGATACACGAGGGTGGTACCAAAACAAATCAACCTAACAAAGAATACACAAAAAAAAGTATGAAAAAGTTTCTTTATTTTTCAACATAATCTCCTTTTTACTCGACACACTTTTTTATATCGTGTTTATAGTAAGAACTGCCAACTCCTCAAAATAGTCATTAATCGCAGACTCCACCGCTTCATTTTTGGCAAATCTTTTACCACCGGGCCGTTTTTTTCAATTTTGCAAATAGAAGATAGTCCGAAGGAGCTAAATGTGGCGAATAAGGTACGTGATGAAGCAATCCCAAATTTAATTCATTAATTTTGGCCAGCGCAATAATGGATGTGTGAACTGGAGCATTGTCTTGATGAAACAACAATTTCTTTTGTGTTAAATAAATTAGCATAATATTCGCCGTTGATGACTTTTCCTTTCTGAAGATAAAATGTACTGGAGATAAAATAATCCAATGCGCATCCCAAAAGATACAAGTCATGATAGTGCCTGCAAATGGAACCATCTTCATCTTCTCTGAACACGTCTATCGGCCTTTTTTCCAATAAATAATAATAATATTCGCCGTCGATGATTTTTCCTTTCTGAATATAACCAATAAAGATAATCCAATGCGTATCCCCAAAACAAACGCCACGACTCAGATGGAACCATCTTCGCTTTCTTTGGACACGTTTCTTCCATTCCAGTCCACTGCATTGACTCTTCCTTGGTCTCAGGTCTGAAGTGGTGGACCCATGTCTCACCCATGGTTATAAATCGACGCAAAAATTCGGCTTTATTGCGGTGAAGCATCGCCAAACACAGTTCTGAAACTTCTTCACTACGCTGTTTCTGCTCTATTGAGAGCAAGCGCGGCAGTCATCTTCCGCACAGCTTTCGCATCTTCAAATTTTCGATCAATATACGATGTATAGCACTTTCTGAAACCCCAATCATTACAACTAGCTCACGATCCGTCAGCCGATGATCATCCAATACCATTTTGTGAATTTTCTTAACAGCTGGCGTGGACACCTCAATTGGTCGACAACTGTGGTGTTCGTCCTGGTAGTTCGTACGACCTCGTTTAAACTCTGTTATCCATTATTTTATGGTCATAAACGAGGGAATTGACTCCCACAGAGTAGAATATAGTTCGGCTTTAATATTGTTTAAATGGAAATATTAAATTACATGGATTACAATGATCAAAAATATGAAAAACTACTCGTAGTTTTTCTATTGAAACTAAAATTTGAAAAGACAGGAATTTTTGCAAGAATTGAAATCAACAATGGCATGTGCAGTTTATTTATTATTTTTTTTTTTTCGTTTTGAACCCTTCAATATTATAGAACAAATATTATGATTTAGGGTATTTTTAACGCAAATATGTTTAGAGAAAACGCTTCATTATTAGTTATCTTTTATATATTAAAATTCATTCAAAACTGAAAACGATTCTTTATTCATTATTTATTTCATTTTTGTTGCGTTAATATTTTAATGAAAGATAATGGTATTAAGAGCGATTTTAGCTGTACTCAGTTGTTTCCGTTGTCAACTATAAAAGCTTTACTCTTTGCGCAATCTCTTTAAATATTTCGAGTACAAATACTACGTAAACCATTATCATATATTCTGTACTTTATTATTATTTCAACAATCAGTTTGTCGAAGCTACACCTTCATCGATAGCAAATGTTTTGCGAAATTTCTATATTTAGTAAGTTTTTTTTATCTGTGTGTCGCCAAAACGTCTTCGTTGATTTTCGCAGAAAAAAGTTTAGCAAAATTCCACCCTTAATAAACGCTTTGATAACAATTTTTAAGTGTTCAAGTTCAATACCTATACATTAAAA
Organism: Philornis downsi; assembly: GCA_019455685.1. Taxonomy (NCBI): domain Eukaryota; kingdom Metazoa; phylum Arthropoda; class Insecta; order Diptera; family Muscidae; genus Philornis; species Philornis downsi. Next base: position 12,612 of record JAHXMU010037134.1, on the reverse strand, counting down.
AATTGGATTTTCGTTTTTAATTTTTCTTAATCGGACGATTTTTTGTGTTTTTTTTTTGTTAAAATGTAACAATGATCAAGTACGGCTCTCCCAGAGTAATAAAATTAAAATTACTGTTTCCTTTTTGTCTACCACATTTATAGAATACCCCAGTGTTTCGTTATATAAAATAGTTATACCTTCCACTCGGACGAATGAAGGTATATATCGTTTGATACGGCAAAAATGTAACATCCAAAAAAAGCGTCTAAGGTATGGAGTATCTTTTGCCAAGATAACTGTCATAAATATTCATGAATCTTCTTAAAACTTGGCTATTAACTTGCTATTAATTTATCCGAACCAAAATGGGAGGGTTTAAATGGGCTTGTTTGCCCTCCCTTTCTGCAGCCTCCCATACAAATCGACCAATTTTCCAAAATTCAGTTCAATTCAGTTCTTGTCATTCATTAATCTTGGACTGCACTGACACCAATCTTTTTCCTTGTATTGTTTTATAATGTTTGGAAACTTTTAAAAGTATAGATCGATTTCTGGCACCTTCCACATAAAAGACCAGCTTAGCTCAGGTATTCTTAGATCTACATCTTCTACTTGTATATATAAAATTCAATCAAATTTAGTTCAAAATGATGGTATGCTAAGGTAGTATCTTCTTCTTAACTGGCGACTGAAATAGACATCCATATCTATTATACGCCGCCCATAGAAAATAATTTCAAGCGCTTCGATCTTTTGCGCTTCTCCTCCAATTCGTCACACCAAGTTTCGATAGTATTTCAAAAGCCTGGTCCTTCCAACGGACTTCGGTCACCCTCTTCTGCGCCCTCCATTGAGTTCGTTGTCGAAAACTTTCCGTGCTGGAGCAGGAGAGGAATGAAAATGAACTGAATTTTCATATCTTTTCAGGTACTTTCCACATAAATTGCCCAATTTTGAGACATCGTATTCCCGTAACTCTTAACATGTGTTCTTAGTTTTTTTTAATAAAAATTTTGCTTAATTAATAATTTGAGAAAATAGAACAACTGACTATGCCCGCTCTGATGTCTCCTAAACAAATGACCGACATAACCCATGTATGCCTTGGTCTAACTGGTTACAGTAAACTAAGTCAAATTTAGTACACGATGAGAGTTTGGTTAGGAAGTGTCTGGAGTTGCATGGAATTCATTTGACATACGCCATGCCTTTAACAAGCTTAATTCTGAATGTCAAATAATTTCGAAGATCACTCGTATACATCTGATCTTCCACTCACATTTTGAACAAACCTGCACAAAGTTACTTTGAAATGAAAGTTGTACTGCATTTAAAAACTCTCTCTCTGATAATTATCAACTTAATATATATAATAGTATATATATAATAGTTATTATTTGTAATAACTCAAAATATCCAAATATTTTAAGGACCTTATGCATATTAATATAGTAAAGGTTTGAAAAACGTTTTTAGTATGAAAATGTCATTTAACAAATATTTGTTAATATAGGGCTGTGTTGATAATAAAATTTTGCTTTAAATGGATGCAAATATACAGGGTGGAGCAATAGAATGTGCATATTTAAAAAATAGGTTGAGAAGTCAAGTCAAGAGGCGTCAAGTCTGGACTACGTGGGGCCATGGGATATCACCTCTTTTCGAAATCAATCTGCCAGGGAACATCTGCTTCACCACCACCATCAAGTCATTTGATGTGTGACAGGTAGCTCCATCTTGTTGGGACCAAGTTCTGGAATTCACTATTCTTGAACTTTCAATTTCTCGAGCCAAAAATCCGTCCAACATCTTCCGCGCATTTTCGAAGAAAAAGAACCAATTATTCCTCTGCCAGAGATTGCTGCCCATACTGTCACTTTAGGACTATGCAATGGTTTCTGGTGTTTGATTTTGGGATTTTCACTGTTCCAGTAATGACAATTTTGACGGTTTACGAACCCATTCATAAGGAAATGAGCTTTGTCAGAGAAAAGGATATTGTCAAAATTGGAAAATCGATTAAGCATTTCATTAGCAAATGCGAGCCTTGCTATGAAGTCAGACTCATTCAATTCTTGTGTTAATTGCAGCTTATATGGATGTTAAGATTCGTTGCAAACTTCGTCGCGATAATTGTAAGACAGACGATCTCTTGCGAGTCGACATTTGTGGATTTCCTCGTACGGACTCCATAGCTCTCTCAACATTGTCTTCGGTCCTAGATGTTCTTGGGCGACCATTTGCTTGTGGTTTAAATGTTGAACCGGTCTCTTCAAAACGCTTCACCCATATTTTAATTAAATTAGCACTCGGAGCTTCACTAATTCGCCGTAGTCCATTTTCAGCACAATATAATCGCCTAGTAGCAATATATGAACGAGAGTTCTCGTAAAATGCGCGCACGCAAAATGCGCGACGCTTTCCGTCGAAGTGAATAATAGCGACTAAAACTCTATGAGCCCGCCAACCCAACGATTTTACCTACGATATATGATCATATATATCGCTAGATTTCTAGTTCTTTCTCATTCCAATCTAACACAAAAACATCTCTAATGTTTTATCGGTATGTAATTCGATGTGTAAATTTCAGATCGGATTATATAATAATCCATAATAATAAATAACGAAATCTATGATAATTTCAAATTAAAATTTCTTTCCGAGTTTATTTTAGAAAACCTAAATAAACAAGTTTAAGTAACGGGGATATTTAAGAGTTTCAGCATACGCTGTGAGTTTCAGCATACGCGTTTAGTGCGTTTTTAGCAAGAAAAAAAATTCGCGTGAAGCCAATTAAATGGATAAAAAACTAACGAACTCCATAAAAATAGCTGAATGCACAAATAAAAGTAGTGTTCACGCTAACAATTTTTTATAGTGAAAACCCTTGAAAATATTAAAGATTTTGTTCGTCTTGCTAGATCTAAGTAGATGCAAAAAAAAAAGGTTATCTGACTCAATTTACCAGATCTCCCTGGATCCAACATGATCTAATTATGTACGTGAGACATAATAAGATCTAAAGTCAGATAAAATTAAAATATGTTATACGTATATACTTAAATATGATCAAAACTTTTTACACAATTATACATTTTTACACAATTATAAATTAGCACCTAATGAAAAATCTTAAAATTATCCTCTATTTAGATCTGATTTCCATTGCCCAACTCAAATGTTATTCGACTTAAACGATTTTATTTGAAATATGATGTTAAAAGATGCAGGATGAATATATTTTAATTATATATATATATGTAAATATATTACAAAAGTTCGGAAAAATTCATTCTTTGCGTGATGTGGATGAACTGTGATGTGAAAAATTGAGTTATAACCGCTCAATAAATTTTTTGTGAATACAACCCTACGTTTTTACGGTAAATTCATATTTTTGGCCTCATAAAATTTTCTTCGATTCCCGAACAAAACTAGGCTTATCATTCTCTTCGATCAGAAAATGTGAAACCTGATAATCGGTGTAGTCCATCTCGCAATGTTAATTTGCAACTATGTATTATCAACTTTGTGGACATGAAATTCAGAACCATTTGGGATATGAAGTTGAACAAAGCCAGAATACAATTGAAGTTGTGGGAAAGAAAAAAAATATTTTAAAACAAGTTTTCAAATATTAATATTTGAGATTGATTGTCTGTGCACATGTATTACCTTGCATCTTTGGAAGGAAGAAATAGATCATGCCTGCAACAGTACTCTTCCTTGCCGTGTTAATGAATTAGCAAATACTTTCTTCCAAACCTACGATATTAATTATGAGAATGCTTATACCTAATGGCTGATACTATGTTCACTTTTCACGATAAAACTCCATATAAATTGCCATGAAATTTGAAGCTACATTGGTAACGTTTTTTGGCATCGGATACCCGTTTTGCCATACAAATGCTATCCGGTATTAGCTGACGAGGATAATTTTGCACGCTAAGCTAAACGGGGATAAGTTGTATAAAAAAGTAATAGAAAAGAATGGAAAATAACAATGCGACCAAGTTCTCCTACGCAAAAATAAACAAAGAAGTTAAAAAAGAGGGAGAACGTCAAATAACGTAAATTGTTGTTAATTTTTTTTTTTGCAAACATCAGTTGGTGTATTTTTTATTTTGTGTGTTATTGGCGTTATTGCCGTTTGTTAGAGACAGCAGACCAACTGCAGCAGTGTTATCTTCACTGCCATTTTCACTTTCGGACGAGCTCGATGATGAAGAGGACATTGCCACTATGGTCTCAACAATGTCCTATAAATCTTCCACTTCATAATCGACATTGCCCGATTCTAGCTATTAAGAAAAACATTAGAATTCAGATATCCAGAATAATAACAATACTTACATTTTCAATACTTACATTTTCTTTTTTAAATTTATTAATCGCGCGAACAATAAGTTACGTTTATTTTGTAAATGGATGATAAAATGATTACGAATAAGAACAAAACAAAATTAATAAACATTTCATAAATAGCAATGCTGTGAAGTTAATTTTGCTAAGCGTCGATGCGTTTTCTTTTTTTTTTTTTTTTTGGTATCCTATATCGGTATCCTATACAGACAGTAATACCAGTGTTATGTTCTTAGCATTCTTAAGTAAACAGTGGTCTTGTAAACAGCTGATATAAACAACCGATTGCACTTTTGTACGATTTCTTAAAATGTAAAACACACAATTTCACAATTTTACGTACGAGTGTATAGTATCAAAAATATGTTTTCTACCGATTTCAGTGTTGAAAAATAACGGAAAAATAGGATGTCAGCACTTATTATTTATCACGAGACAAAATTATTTTCCTTGTAAAGAAAATACAGTACAAACCTTAGGACTAAAACTAAATAACTACAAAACTTAATGTGCTTTAGACACAGAATTTTGCCAAGAAGTAGCACATTTATTTCAAATAGTTTAAAAGACGCCTTCACTTTTAACTTTGGCTTATTTTTTATTATGCATAAATTATATGCATATAAAATAATTTCACTTTTACTCAAAAAAAAAAAAAAAAAAAAAAAAAAACAATCTGTTGAACTCTGAACCACACAAACCTCTCTAGAACCGAATTTGTCATTCAAATATCAGAACAAATTCGGATCTACAGGGTAGATGTAGACCATAAACACTATAGAATGTGTTTAAACCGTTCAATTTTATAATTTAAGCACGAAAACAGATCTGCTAAAGCTGAGTCATTATCCTTGTTCTCGATTAAACATCGTTGAAACAATTAGTTGGTGTAAATTATTTGGTGTTTCAAACATTGATGACCATTTTAAAACCGCAATATCCAAGTATCCTTTTCGTACGCACTTCTTACAATACATTTCAGCATTATTCCATTGTTTCATGTTTTTATGTATGAATCTAAAAATGTAAAACTTTCGTTATTCAAAATATAACTACATCAAAAGAAATTTTGTTTAAATTATATATAAAAAACTCATTGAATCTTTCAATAATGCTAAGTAATGTGAGCGCACACTAAGCGTGTTGCACGCTCAACAACAACATATTCAAAATTGGGTTAATTGAGGCTACGTAAATTTACAATGCACAATGGACTCGATTTGCAGGAGCCACTGCAACAGCCGTCAAATATGATTACACAAAAGTATTACTGGTACTTAATAACGTGTTGTTATTTGCAGCAACAGCAATTCCCATGTTGCACTTAGTCAGAAATCCGGTCATTGGTGGTGACGGCATGTCCTCAAAGAATTGCCATAATATCCTTTAATAAACACATTGTGTGCAACACTACTTTTACTTTAGGTAAGGTTGGTAAAATTCCCACTCCTAGACAGTTATTATTTTATACAACACCAAAAATGAAATGGTGTGATATCTTGCACAGTTGGTATGAGACTGAAGGTAGTAGAATTTCTTCGGGTGGCTTGTCATATTACTGATAAGAATTCTAAATTCGAATTTATCGAAATTTGCTCGTTTACACATTGAAGGTATCAATTTTGATTTATATTTTGTTAAGACATTTCGTATCTATTGTGTAATTTTTGTCTTTAAAATTTGATAAACAGTAATGGAATGATAAAGTCATAAGCAATTACTTCCCCTCTATACTCGTATATAGGAAAAGAAGGGGTGGATATGGTCAGGCAAGACATGTGAAAAATTAGCGCATAAATGACAAGCCTATGGGGTTCACGACCAGCCTCATGAACATTTTGGGGTCAAACATGAAACTCATTTTATCAATTACAGAAAAACCACAATAACAGAATTGGAAAAAATATGTGAACATTAGGAAATTTAAGAAATTTGTGATTGCAAGTCGAAATTAGAAAATTTAGCTTTTACTACAATTTTTACAAGAAGAAATGTGTTTTCTCCCATATCCTGAATGCAATAAAATTTTATCAAGTTAATGCCAGGGACAGATTGGGAGTACAAATAAAACTCCATCGTTTTATGATTGAAACCAGTACAGGAGTTTCAGTTAGGTGGCTATCGTATATACTTTTGCGTTGATTCAAAGTATGCGATTAACCAAAAGGGGCGTGATAAATCTCTACGTTCTTATCGAAACAAGTCTCTCACTCCGCAGTAAATAAAGTAAAATTACAACTCGTTGAAGCGTTTCGTTTAGAAACTGTAGAACCATTAAATCGGACAATGTTGCAATGAAATTATTATGAAATTATTATTATATTATCATTCGTAAAAATATGTTGGAAAAACGCTTAATGGTTTTAGTGCAATTGAATAAAAGATATGAGTCTAGGGAAGCGTGGGTTGAATTGGGCAACCACGGGAGGTGTCATAAAAGGGTGCTTATTCAGATTATTTTCTCAAATTTAGCAAGCACTAATTACAACGGAACACAATAGAAAAATAAATTACTGGAATTTATTGATTACGGATTAGGAATTATATTACAATAAATCGGTCAAACTGTATGAGATTTACTAGAAGGAGAGCGTCGTCGATTTTTATTCTTACAACTAGTCTTATCATGTATGCCAAATTAGACTGAATTAAAGGATATGAAGCTAAGAATATGTGGCTTAAGAATATGTGGTTGGTACCAGAAGAGCTGTGGTTTTTCGGTGGGGTTTTCTCAATATTATAAATAAATTTAATGAACAAAATTCCAATTTCTTGCAGCCCAACAAGTAAAAATTACAGAGGGAAACTTAGATTTCGGAAAACCGGACAATTTTTATGGAAGGTAGCAGAAATGTCGTTATTAAACGATATATATGTTTTAAGTTTTGTCAAGCATTGCAAGAAATTAGAATGGATGAAAATTGTTGTTACTGCAAATTAGAATGTGTAAGGAAAAAAAACTGAATTCCGGAAAATCAGTCAATTTGTGTGGGAGGTACTAAAAGAATGGGTTGATACTGTCCATTTACAATCACCATCAATTCTTCTTCTTCTTAGGTGGTGACTGGAATAGACATCCTTTCTATTATATGCCGGCCGTAGAAAATAATTCCAAGCGCTTCGATCTTTTGCGTTTCTCCTTCAATTCGCCACACCAAGGTTTGATAGTATTTCAAAAGTCTGGTGCTTCCAATGGAGTTTTGGCCGCCTTATTCTGAGCCGTTCATCGAATTCGTTGTCGAAAATCTCCCATGCCGGATCATTTGGGCCCATCCGCACAACATGACCCAGCCAACGCAATCGCTGTATATTAATGCGTTTGACCACGTCGATGTCGACATATAGCTCATACAGCTCATTGTTTATGCGACGCTGATACTCTCCTTTAGCGATGATGGGTTCATATATCTTCCGGAGTATTTTCCTCTCGAAAACTGCCAGTACCGATACATCCGCTTGCGCCATAACCCAGGATTCTGCGCTATATAACAAGACAGGTAGAACCAACGTCTGAAACAGTCGGATTTTTGTTTGTCGTAGAAAGGGCTTTATCATTGGGTAATCTATATGGTCATCTATAGTCCGTCAAAATATACGGGGTTTGCCAAATTTAATCCACAGTTATCATGTCTGCAAGTGGACATCGCTTAGTCGACTTAAATACTCCTGAAACACATGCGGGCAAAAGATGCTTGATGTCTTACATGCTAGAGACATATCGACGCTCCTATTTGTGCAAAAATCATTTATTCGAAATGTATGCTGGGTTGCACCGAAAACTCAGGTAATTCCGCCGATAAGATAACATTCCAAAACCAAAACATAACCGCTGCTACTGCTATATATGCCACAGTGTATACACTCAGCTGAATTCGTTTAGCAATATCAGTTAATTTTTTATATTAATCACTATAAATTTTTACTCATGTAAAAACGTTATTTGATTTGTTTTATATACTTGTTGATGTATAATTTATCTAATTGATTGTCTGCGGATTTAAATGTACATTAAAAATGTAGACAAAAAGAAGCCGCCTAATATTTATATGTGTATTAAGAAACTTTTTTTAATGAACGATAGCTCTTTGGAACTGTCATTACATTCAGGCAATGGACAAATATCTTATTTCCGTTGCTATGCAATGAAAAATAGAATATTTTCTGCCCTAATAAATTGAAATCAATCAAATATGTGTCATTAATTCTGGCGATGGGGGGAGATGTACGGAATACGTAGGAAATATGTCAGTACTTTGAGGTGAAATTATAACGAGAATTATTTAAGGAATAATGGAGGCAACTGTTTTACTTCGACCAATATAAAAACCCATTTCGTAATCAATTTTGCGATAATTGCCCAACTGCCCAAAGTTTTGAATCGGTTGCTACTCGTTATGGGTCTACTTTCATTATCCTTTATAATTATTCGTTTGGGGATAAAACCGTTTGGGAATTAAATGAAAGTGAGCGGTTTCACTTGTTATTATACTTTTATATGGTCTGTATTTTAAAATAATACTTCTTAATGTATACAATTAGTGTTTCCATAAACATTGCCAAAAGGCCTAGTAGTTCAAATAATAGCAAATCATTTGTATGCAATAAATGTAAAAACTAAATCTGCAAAAGAAGAACTACAATCATATTTTACTTGAGCAACAATCATCCATTTCATCATTTTACATGTGTCTGATGGATATGTGTGAGTGATTTGAGCACAATAAAATGAGTTCATATTTTCGCACATATCTTTTATAACCTGGCGTGGTTCCCTTAGGTGCGGCCACTCTTCTACATAGTTCATTATGTTGCCATGAAACGTTGGGTAATTTTTGTTTATGTATCTGGAATTATTTACAGGCAATCATCTTTGTGCGAGGGACGGCTACTGAATTATTTCAATAAGTGTGATTTTCGAATTAAATGCAATATAGGGTTACATCGTATATACAGAGTGGCTGATGAATGTTGCCACCAAACTGTTGAAAGAGGGATTCATTCCAGAATTACGACAAAAGACAATTCCTTTGTCGCCACAATTTGCTATATGACAGAATTGCTTCCATAAAGTGATCAATAAGCTGATTTCAATAAACTTTTCATTTCGACTATCTCCAAATTTTGCTGTCCTGATTGATGATGATTTAAAGCGATAGGTAATTAAGGCAATTCAATTTCTATTATCGAAAAATGTAATAAAAATTTACTATTTTTCAAATGAAAAAAATTGAAAATTTTTTTTTGAGTTTTCTTATGTTACAGTATTCATCATCCATCCTCCAGAAGTACTTCTTCACGAACGTCAATTAATATTATGTTCAGAAAGTCATTAATTATGATAGATTAATTTTATATAAAAGTTGTTTCTTTCACAAGTTTTAGTTTATTTATTCAACGTGTGAGATTCCAAAAGAAAAGAACCCGTATACATTTTAGCAATCAAAATTATTTCCAATCTCACTGCTGCTTGATAGTTAATTAACCATCATTTGATAGTTAATTTCAAAAGCAGTTAACATTTATGTAAATTTAGTTAAATAACGAAAGAAATTTAATGTCACTACGTCAGGAATAATAACTAGAAATGGAAAAAATATGAAATAAACGATAGAGATTTCGAATATACAAAGCCTGTGGACAAGCGCTAACGTGGAAAGGTGTGTCAATATTATATACCCACCACATAATGATTGCGATCTGCAGCGTCGAAGACGGTGCGCAATTCGTCACAAGGTAAGTAGACGTCCCACATCATGCATTATATAGCTTTTCTCCAGTGAAATATCTACTTATCCATATTTTTAATGTTTTTCAATAACCACAGCCACAACTATGAATTCGGTTACTAGTTAGTATATGCAAATTCGTGTGATTATTCCCCATATCTATCGCCTGCTGTACGGACTAATTTTTCTATTAAATTGTCTCACTTGTTGCATAGGTTGACCATAGAATAATGGACAGTCAACTGACTCATCGATAGATAAGCGAGCCTATCATTAACGCTTTACTCTCATCGATAGTATATCAACTTGGTCCGAAAACTCCAGTGAAAATTTGTATTTTTTAATAATCAAGCTCCACAAATAGGTCCGCTCCCTAAACGTTGTAGGTATTCATTTTTGTCGTACTTATCAACTACCACCATATACCGCTTTCGGTTAATGAATAAATGGTAAAATTCTTGAAATATATTGAAATTTTGCATATGTGAGTTAAGTCCTTGTTAAGCAAGTTTTTTCCTACTGCACAGATTTCTCTCACTTGTTACGTCTAAAATCCATAGGGTGTGTTGGAAATGCTCCCTTTTTGTACATAATATGTAGGCTTAGCTCATTTTTTTCAGTTAAAATATACAAGTTTTAAATTTTTTCATTAACTATTCTCAGGATTGTGCCTCTCCCTCATAAAAGCATGTGGTTTGAGACGATTGTTCCCAGAGTACCATCGCACTCTGTTTTGAATGACCGAATGAATGGTGCAATTTTTGAAAATATCTGGAAAAATTACAACTTTTAATCATTATATGGATATACTTAATAGAAGTTCAATCATTCTATAGGCCATTTGTTTACTACTTATCCAATTTAGCAAATTTCTATTCTAACCTGCCCATGAGATTTCCTTGGCCAGATTTTCAGCTTCTTAGCTCTTGTGGCACGCAAGCGGAGGAATGGAAGACAGGCCCAGAACACCACTGCTCGTTTGAAATGGAGGAAAGTTACTCAATATCCAGGTAAATTGCTTTGTAATGTGTTACCTCGATTCTAACAACTTTAGATGTTCATCTGAGATCTATATGTATAAGGTATATATGTTATATTCTCGATCGCCGTAAAAATGTATAACAATAAAGCATATTCACCAATCCGCCTGTTCGCAGTTTTGTTGAAAGCACGATAGAGGCTATATCACGTGAACTAGAGGACTCAGATTAACATGAGAATGTCTCGTGGTCATGGGCAGATTGTGTTCGAAGTGTAGCACACTTGACCCATTGCCCCTGCAAGATTGAAAGCCTTCTCTAAAAATATTGGAATATGTAGAATATTCCGTTAGCATTGCAAGTGCTACGACTTTTCTGCATAACGACTTATTCCACTTCTGAAAAAGTTTAAAATTTTCAATATTTTTCAACAATTTTTTTTATTGATTCGTCAACTGAAAGAAACACACAGTAATAGTCAGTGAATACAGGCAACCCCCTTTCTAAATCTAATTGTTGAAGGGATCGCCGTAAATTTAGGTACTTTTATTACATATCAACTTTTATTTTTTTGGCAAATCCACTTTTCTGAAAATAAGTTAATACATTATCGACGACACAGAAAGTGTTTAAAGTGTGCCAAATTGACGCATTGCAAAGTTGACCTTCTCTATACCTTCTTTTTTGGTATTTTCTTAAACTCTTTAATTAATAAGGGAAGGAATCAACGCAGCTAATATAGCTTCTAATCGCATCGCTCGAATTTTGGGCGTGATTATTGAAAAATACCAATAATCTTCATATTAATTGTGAGAAGAGGGCGTTTTAAATACGTCCCCTTATCTTACGGCGGCCAGGTACATCTTCCGCAATGTTGTAACCCTCTATCCATGGTGAAGATGTATAGTTTGGATTACAACTAACTTTCAGCGCCTACCCCAGGCTGTGCCTGTTCATTGCTTTGTTCATAATGATAACTTTTATATATAATGTCAATATTACACCAAAGATATGTGGAAAGTTGAAGGAAGGTTAAAGGCTTTTCCAATTGTTCAAAATTGAAGAAAAAAAAAAGAAAAATATTCGAATCCAATGTCTATCAATTCCTAAAATCTTTGGTTTAAGTGCTGTAGAAGTTCTAAGAGATATAAACCCATTTCATGCTTAAATTCCATACATTTTGCTAATATCTAAGCTCAAATTTGTGAAAATGTCTTATTTTCTTGTCAAGTGTGTCGTGCATCATTTCCCATAGATGTAATATCGTGTTGATGCAACTGAGGATAGGCTTCTTAAGAAAAGACTTCTGAAAATCAGGATATTCCCCTTAACATAATACCCAAGTTATATTACAGGACAGATTTAGCGCCAGGCCAGGCGAAAATAAATTTGGTTTCCGTTTTTCAAACTGAAAAACGAAACTGTTCAGAACTATATTTTCATTTTTGAATTAAAATATTTACTTTATAATCTTTCGACATAGAAACGAAATCAATATAGGTTTCTAATTTTTTTTTTTTTCAAGTAAAAAACGAATTAATGCACGAAAATGAATG
>JAHXMU010037133.1:0-17334 GCA_019455685.1 Philornis downsi | reverse complement strand
AAAACACACATAAATCTAGGATTTCGATAAAACATTTACGAGTATTTCATTACCATGCCATTGTGTACGAAATACAATGTCATTTAAACGACTGTATTTGAATTGAGTGCAGCAGTAGATCTTAATTTTTTTTTTAATGTAATTTTCGACCCCTTTTTCGCACATTTCGAGCGGTACCTCGGCGACAATTTGACGAATTTTAGTTTTCAAATGCTCCAACGTTTCGCAATTACCCGCGTGAGCACAGTCTTTTACGTAGTCTCACAAAAAAAGTCTAACGACGTCAAATCACATGATCTTGCTAGTGAGTTGACGTTGCCAAAACGTAAAATTACGTTCTCTGAAAATTTTCATGCAATAAAGCTAAAAGCGGTCGTGTTAAGTGGCTCGCGGCACCATCTTGTTGAAACCAGATATCGGCCAGTTCATAATCTTCAATTGCAGGCCAAAAAAGTCGGTTATTATACGGCCATAGCACTCTGAATTGAAATTTGGATTATCCGCCACACTTTCACTAACAGGAGCGAGATTTGGTGATGCACAGGCTTCAACTCATATCTGTAACTCTTCTAATATCTTCAAATTTCTTTATAATCTTCCATAATAGATAGATTATGACAACTATAATCGCCCCTAATGCCTGAAAAGTGCTAGAGTTTTGATCGCTACTTTTGTAGTAAGTTTAACTATTTCCACGCGTTCTTCGGTTGTTAAGCGATCCGAATTTGTAAATGGCAAACCTTTCATTGAATAAATAACACTTCAGATGACAGGTATTTAACAGCAGGCACACTGGCAGTTTGGTAACCCGAGGGCGGCTTGGCGGTTTAATTTGGGTAACCCGTTACATTGAATTATTCAATTTTTCCGTGGGAAACGTAATTTCTTTGGTACTACCCAACAATCAAGCCCGTAACTACTGCGGTTCCCTGCAAATGTATTTTGTACATGAATACATAAATGTGTACTGTGTATGTACATAAATTGGAATGCTTTCTGCCCAAATCAAATATCACACTATATTGCTTTATATTAACGAACAAATAGTAGACATTTTAGTAAAATTTGTTGCAATTTTTAAAAATTTGTATATTGCCAGGATGTACAAGTTTCATTTTCTTCGTGCCAACTGTGGCACTTGCCAGCCGTAGCATCGTCATCGCCATAAATAAATAGACGTCTCAAAAATTTTCCCTTCTCTCAATAAATGAATCGATTTCACCCCCTTTCCCAATGAAAATTGGTATCTTCTGTGTTGGGATGGCAAGAAAGTAATTTCGGTTTTTGCTCAAAGTAAATTTCATTTTTTTTTTTGTCAAGTATTTAATTTCAATCTCCTACATAAATGTCATTTTATTCAGTGATCTTCTGTCATCGTTCAGATAACCTTTTAATCACAAATTGAAAAAACGTCTAACCGTTCCCAACAAAATACTGGAACAACTCGGTTTTTAGGGTTTCTTCTGTGTTGAAGAATTTTCTATCGAACAAATTTTGCAGACTTCGGAATAAATTAAAATCCAAAGGTGCCTGATTAGATCAGATTTATAAGGCATCAACTTCCATCCAAGCTCTACTATTTTTTGTCTAGTCTGCAAAGATGATTTGGTTTTATAGTTGTTATGATGGAAACTAACATCTTCGTGATTTAACAATTCAATTCTTTTTTCAATGCTACATCAAGCATCATCAGCTACTGGCAATAGCTCTAAGAGTTTATGGTTTGGTTCTTTGAAAGCAATTCAAAGTAAACTTCTCCCACAAAATCTCACCAAATTGTCAACATAATCTCTTTTTTCACCCTTCGATGAAGTTTTATCGCGGTTATCCTGCTTGAACCAGGATCTGTTTCGGTTGACATCGTTGCAAAGAATCAGTTTTGCATCTCCAGTGATAATGAGTATTAAAAAGACATGATTTTGAGTATAGAACCTTTATCAGCGCTTATTAACCACCACCATATATAGCTATTAATTATTGAATAAAGGTTATAGTTTATTTAAAAACAAAAACACTTAAAATGTCTACTGTTCCAGAGTTGGTCTAAGTCTTTTATAATTATGCTTACTGAGCCCATATCGCTTATATATTGTCCATAGTGTAAAGAATGTTACACCAAACTATCGCCACATAAGCGGTCATGTTAGAAATACCCCCGTATTATAAATTATGCATCATTTACCCCGCTTTTCGTTTTTCTTCACGAATAAGGCGGAATCTTCAAAGATTGGGATGGTTCATTTCAATATCTGTAAAATATAGTCGTATATTTATTTTAATTTGCTAATAAATGGTGAGCTAATTTACTTTATATTCAAGAAGTAGGATCAATCTGATTTGATTTTGCCTAATTTTGATTTTAACCTGCTTATGAGTTAAGTTACAAGGAGTCCTAATGTCAAATATCAGCTTTATATCTCAAACGACGCGACCTCCATCGTGCCCTTAACAAATGCGCGAAATATATGTATTTTACGGAACCACAAATGAGTCTTTCTAGTTGTGGTTGGTATACAAACATGTTAAAGTTTAAGGTCACATGTCAAAAACGGTAGGGGCCAACTGATCCAACATCACTGGTTAAATGAGACAATATGTATATTAAGTCTTGAGTTATTTGACCGGGTAAAATTTAACTTAGTTCTACAGAACTACCTACAGACGTTTAAACAATTGTGATAAACATTATAATAATATAAACATAATAATAGGATATATATAGCTGTCAATTATTTTTATTGACGATGTCTGAAAGAGGTAGTCAAATCACAGCTTGTTTTCAGCTACAGAAAGTCGTAAATTTATGTTGATCTAACACGCATTTCAAATTATGGAAATAATGATGCTTTTTATATGGGAACTATCAGAAGTAGTATGGCAATTCGGTTATATCCAGTCTCAGTTCAAAGTTTGAGAAAATGTTACTGCTGATAACTCTGTGTTCAACACACATCCTACCAGGCAGATAGACGGACTTGCTAAATCGCCGCAAAAAGTCCTGAAACAAATATCGCC
Source organism: Philornis downsi (assembly GCA_019455685.1). Taxonomy (NCBI): domain Eukaryota; kingdom Metazoa; phylum Arthropoda; class Insecta; order Diptera; family Muscidae; genus Philornis; species Philornis downsi. The sequence continues at coordinate 14,319 of JAHXMU010037133.1, read as the reverse complement.
TTAAGATACCTATGTATCCTTCTGAAGATTACACTTTTCTTTATATCAAATGATAGAATTAATCTATTAGGTGCTCAATTAAGTTACCGCTGTTTGCCAACAGATGGCGCCAGCTGTAAGTGCTTCTCGATTCTGCCATAACCTGAACGTCATGAGCCAAACCCCAACACAATAGTAATTTTCTTCTGAAGTGATATTCTTTTAGTTGTGTGAATATGTATGATTTTGTGCCAAATAATTGTCATATGCGGGAAGTATAGAAACTTGGGTTCCTTATGAGTTGAAGCCAAGGGACGTTGGGCTTAAAAAATGGATTCATTACAGTAATCCAAAGAACAAAAAGTCATTAGGGCTGCCTCTTATTGGAAACATCCCTAGAAATAATAAATTTATTAGATGTAAGTTCAGTTTATATATGCGCAAAGTTTTGACATATTTTGACCAATTCCGAAAACAGCCTGCCCCTATCTATGAAATTTCGGGCACCTTTCTCAAGCAATTTGGTCCCTATTGTGCTTTTAACAGAAACATAAATTGTTTAGCTTAGCAGATGGACAAGCTTATATCGGCATAGGCTTTCACAATGATCAGAATATATACTTTATGGGGTATTAGATCACGATTTATATTTGTTTCAAGCGGAATAGCAATCTTAGTATACCGACCATGGTGGGAGTATAAGAATTATTTTATCTCAAATTTTTACCTAGCATTAAGAACTGCACAGTCCACATCTCACAAAAAAAGAAAGAAAATCTACAAGGGATAGATATATTATTGTGCGAGCATAAAATATAGGTTTTTAAGAATATTGTTGAAGATATGTTGAAAAAATCACATTAAGTAAACTTCACGTCTTTTTTGCTCTCCTAAACAACTGCGTTTTTTGAGAGATCCCTCTATGAACATAAGCATTAGGTATATGTATTTTATATACATATTTACTTCGATATATTCCTACGCTATGAATATCTGATTTTTAACACTTCCCTCCCCAAAAAATGTTGAGCCATAAATATTTTCTTATCTACTGAACTGAATAATAAAAATAACCATCTTTTAACCAACTGCTTACAGTAATTAAGTGATAAATTAGCCAACAAATGACAATTATTGGCATGTGCTGCATGTAAACAAAACAGGTAAAATATTTGTTTAGACTCATCGCTACCAACGATTTAATACTCACATAACCTCACATTTGTTGTACGTTGTAAGTCAACACGCTGTTATTCAATGACATACTGCCTCCAGTATGGAACCGGCAGCAATGGCATGAACAACAACAAAACTAATTATAGTAATCAAATGTTTGGAGGAGTGATCAGTGATGTGGTCGTCATATGAAGTGAATACAAGTTGTCATTTCATATCATATCGCATTTGGACAAGTTACAAGTGACGAGTGCATTTGGTCGCATGTTCATCAAACCATTAAGCAAATGAATAGTGAGTGGACTGGTTAAATGGACACCGGACACAAGGAGATCTACTAGGAAGAACGGGCAACATCAGACACAAACAGATCTACCACGGACGGGCCTACAACGGCTCAATGTGTGAGAAACCATTTAATAAACCAACTAACGAAATAGTAAAGTAGTAAATGTAATGAACTACATGTGATGGTGTGACACAGGTTCGTCGTTACTTTTGGTTTAATAACGTGCTTTCTGTGGCTCTGGACGAACATTTGATTAATCGGTTTTAAATGACTTTGTGGAGTGGAGTTGCCCGAACGTGTGTGCATGTCCGTCTGTGGATTTATTGAAAGGAAGAGATACACATTGAAACCTCAATCTCCTCTACATCCGTCTCATGCACCCTTTGAATCAGTCTTTAGAGTATACCAAAAATGAGAGAGTTATTTTTATAAATTTAAGTTAATTTGATTGATTTGTTGTTTATGACATACATAAAATAGTATTATGGGAAAATATGACTGTACATAAATATATATTTTGGTATATCTAATGATCCCAAGTCGATGGTTTTCTGTAAACCTGTGCATTCCCAGTGGGCATATTGTAAAACATTCATAATTTCGTTACTACAAATTGGCGATCAATGTATCATTATCAACATACATCCATGCGACATATGTATGTGCGTTGATGGATGTTATGGTACATGCACCATAACAAGAAAAAAACAAAAACAAGTGTCATGCTGCTTTCGGTTGTTTAGGTTTTGTAGGCCAGTTCAGAGCAACCTTTCTGTAACTGAGGTGCCGTTTTGTTATCATGTGTCTATGAGATGTATAGATGACGTAGAGATAATAAGCTTGTTTCATTTTATTCATATTATAATAAATAAATACAATCAAACCTGTCTAGTTGAGCACCTGACTAAACTCAGCGATTTTTATCTACACCGAAATATTTTGGTACACAATTGGTTCATTTTAACTGAATAACCTGATATCCTGATCGCGTTTATATCCATTTAAGAATCATCAAATCCTATTTCTACCAAAGAGCACATTCACTTTCTCCTTTCTACCCATATCAAATTTGTATTTGTATCCCTGAACTTAATTAAAATCTATGCCGAAGTAATCCATATGCATAATTAATCCATCAGTAGTCCTGTTCTCTGCTAAATGCACATATAAAAATCTATGCCGAAAAAAACAAGTTAGTCCATCAGTCCTCTTCTCTGCTAAATGCACATAGAAGGTGTGACCTTTAAGCTAGATATTGGAGGCTGAAATACGCTGCAAACACGTCTCGTGTTAAAAGCTAGGTTGAATTCGAAGATAGCAGTTTCTTATAAAGTGGACATTATTCAGGTTAACTTTAAAAATTTTACTATGAAGAAACAAACAGAAACATCACCCCAATCACGATAAGAAGGAGTCTCTAACAAGCCCGCTTATCTGGCAATAGGTCAATACAACGCCCTCTACACTGTACACTGCAAGTCCAACATGTCCATACAAAGACTGAATCTGGATTTTTTTTTTTTTTTTTTTGAAATAATAGGCGTTTTCAGTATTTTTGCGGAAATTGCGTAATTTATTCATTAATTACAATAAAAAAAAAAACAAAGAATTAAAATAGACACCAGAGAAGGCCATTCCATCTGTTATAATTTTAAAGAACCCACTTTAAATATGGGCATGGATATTAATAAATTCTAAAAGTATAATTTTTCATTGGATATTTTTCATTGCATATTAAGATTGCCTGTCCGACAATAACACTCATCTGACAGTGAATCGCTTCTCTACACTATGGATGATAAGTGATCAATTAGGGAAAATTTGTCTATAAATGTACTGAACCCATATGATGTTTTCCCGACAATTGATAAATTTATTCTTTAAAAAAGGCTTATGTTGATGAAGATAAGTAGGAGCATTGAAGGCATCGACTTAACTATGACCGTGATTAGAGAAAAATACAATAAAAAAAATTTTAATTTTCACCTGAAAAACGAAAGAAATCGATATATCACACATGAGAAAGGGGCGTTTTTAAGATGTTTGTTTATTTATCTGGCAACCATTTGATACATCTTGCACGTTGCTATGAATCACTGGGGTCACAATTTAAAAAAAAAAAAAAACTGTGAGCACTAAGCCAACTTTTAACCAGTATAGACATTTCAGTTACGTAAACTAACTTGCATATACGAAGTGTGTTAAAAAAATACTCGTACATTCGACATTCGATTATTATTTATTTTTTATGTTGCTATACTCGTCTCGAAGATATGTCGACGGTTTTATCCATTTAGCACGTTTAGTTCGTTTGTGAGAGGCATAAATATGACAAGCGTTTTTCGTGTTCGAAGATTTTCTGCTATCGAAAAAAATGGATCAAAGGAGTTGCATCAAATTTTGTGTAAAAAATGGAATTAAGTGCTCAAAAACACTTTGAATGTTGACCGTGGCACACGGTTGGAGCATATCCGTTGGGTCATGCCATGCAATCTTTTCGGAAATTTTGAGCATGAAGCGTGTGGCAGCGAAGTTCGTTTCAAAATTGCTGAATTTTGACCAAAAATAACGTCGCATGAGCATCGCTTAGGAATTGTTGAATGACGTCAACGATGATTAAGATTTGCTTAAAAGGGCCATAACTGGTGACGAATCATGGGTATATGGTTATGACATCGAAACCAAATGCCAATCTTTCCAATGGAAGTCCAGGAGAGCCAAGACAAAAAAAATACACCAAGTTCGATCAAATGTCAAGGTTTTGCTCACTGTTTTCTTCGATTACCATGGCTTGGCGCATCAGGAGTTCCTACCACAAGGTCGTACAGTAAATAAGGAGTATTACCTAGAAGTTATGCGCCGTTTGCGTGAAGTAATACGAAAGAAACGCCCGAAATTGTGGAAAAAAATGCATGGCTTTTGCATCATGAGAGATTATTTGACCAAAAGCAACACCGTTATCATGCCTCAGCCAGCGTATTCACCAGATTTGGCACCGCTGCGACTTTTTCCTGTTCACAAGATTGAAGAGACCCATGAAAGGACGGCGTTTTGCGATGACTGAGGAGAAAAAAAAACTGAATCGCCAACACGCAAAACACTTGTCTTATGTATGCCTCTCACAAGCAAACTAAACACGCTATATGGATAAAACCGTCAACATATCTTCGAGACAAGAAAAAATAATAATCGAATGTCGAATATACGTAGCCCGCGAAATTTTAAAATTCAGCTTATTTTTTGAACACACCTCGTACCTTCAGCCAATATTCTTTAGCGTTGCTGTAAAAGTGCGAGGAGTGCCAGTTGGGACCTGTTGACTCCTTAACAAATATTCTGAATTTAAGCACAATCAAAGAAGTAATATTAGAATTTTCAAAGAGGACCGTTGAATTTTGCTTCTACAAAGAAGAAGAATTATTCTTGCTAAACTAATTAATCTGTATATGCAGTAAGAGGCGAGGCAATCAAGCTCATTTTCGATCTAAAAATTAAGTTCGGAAAATTGTACTGAATTTGGGGTAATTGAATGAAGGATATGAATTTAGGAATATGTGGGTAAAATTATGAATCATTAACGGGAGTTGGAGGGCGTGGTTTTCAAATTTTAGTAAGTATTAAAATGTAACATAATCATGAAAAATCTAATTAATTAAAGTTTATAAATTAGGGTTGAAAGAGGAAAAATTAAATTTGGAAAAATCGGTCAATTTGAATGGAAAGTAACAGAAAGGGTGTGGTAATGCCTCTAATTTTCATGCCAAATTTGAGCAAATTAAGTACAACTGGTTGAAAGATATGGAGATGAGAATGTATGAGTTAAATGGGCAATCTGTATGAGAGGTACCAAAAGGGGCGTGATTACTTGGTACATTTTTTAAGGCTTATAGAGAAGAAGTCATTGTATTCAAAAGAAAAAAAAATCGTAGGTTACTGTAGCCCACTAATTTTAAATTATAGAGGGATGAATGAATGAGGAATGAACCGAGTTTTTAATTTGTGTGGAAGGTACCGGAAGTGGTGTGGAAATGCTGTCCAAAGCGACTAAAGTAAGAGTATGTAAGAGATGGGAATATAAGAAAATATGGAGTTAGAAAATATGCAGTTAGTCTCCCAATTTTTTCAAATTCTAACAAGCGTTATAAATAAGTCCGTTGGGCAACAACTTAAATTACTCTAGTTGACGAATATGGGATTACATGGGAAACCCCGTATTTCGGAAATTCTGTCAATTTGTATGGGAGGTACCAAAAGGGGTCCATCGGTATAGCTAATTTACAATACCCCGATACGATGTGCCCATTGACTGAAAGAAAAGAAGATAAACGGATACATCATTTTTATCATGTCCACTTGTTAGACGATATATATGGTTGACGCTTCTGCGGACTGCTTTCTATGGTGATCGATATTGCCAATATTTATGTCGCGCATCGAACTTTGGTCCGGTCCACTAAAATGATATAACATTAAATATGTGATAACGTTTCACATCCTAATATACTGCATCACAATTTTGTAATCTTGGCCAGAGATTAGCTTTGAATGATTTCTTCTCTACAACGTCAGTACAGGTCATTTCACCCGAAGATCAAAAGTAATATTAAGCCAAGTATTTATGTCACAAAATAGTGAGGAATAGTAGATCTTGTGTTCTCAAAAAATAAACCCGAAACTTTAAATCTTTAACCCCAATTGAAAATCTTATATTTGTTTAAAATTTTCTCAAATAGTAATGAGAAATGTCATTTCCATATGCAATTTTCACAAATGTAAAAGGAATATTGTAATTTTCAATTGGAAACGGTGTGATAACAAACCTATTGCATTTCATAAGAGCAGAAAACCTCTAACAAAGCACATGTTTCATAACGTCCTACCTTTTATGTGAGGTATAAACCGATTTATAATTATATTGGAAAAAAAATCAGTCAAAAAACCAATTGGTTTTCAAGGTCAGACAGCTATAGAATTTCTCGTGTGGTTTATGTCATCAATTAATTGTTTATGATCGATCATATAAAGCATTTGTTTGCTACTTTGATGTCTTATATGATCGGCAGAGGAGGTATGTTTAAATATGACTGCTAGCCGAAATTGCATACGTTGATTTATTATATATCATAAAATCTAGTTTTTATAGTTGACTACACTAAAATATTTCTTTTTTATGTAAAAAGCGATTTCTTTGTAAATCGTTTCTTGTTGTGAAATGGAAAAATTTACGCTTCTTGGTCAACGTTACAAAATATCGTCAACTTACTTCCAAAGTAAGTGTGATATTGCCCAAAAAGTGTAAATTTTGAATAGTTGAAAACATCTTTTCGCGTAGTAAACGAGCAAATTTACCATATAATGGCGACATCGTTGAAATGCCAACGCTGAGCGACTGCAGTAGTGGCATGAATACTGCTGTCAAGTTAATATTTACAGATGTTGAAAGAGTTTTCCTTTCCAGAACTACGTTGAAACAAAATCTCTTCCAAGTCTATGTGATTTCAACAAGATGGCACGACTTCTCACATAATTAAATCTGTTTTTTCAGAATTCTAACAAGAATTGTTATATAAATAGGTTTCAAAAAAACACATTTTCCGTTGACTCCAAGATTTCCTGAACTTAATGTATCAGACTTTTATACTTTTACCGAATCAGACTTTATACTTTTTCTTGCATATTTATTACAAACAGTTCGTTTACAAAACAAACTGGATTAATTTGGACATGCTGAAGTAATATTCTCTAACGATGATTGAGACAATTCAAGCTGTAACCGAATCATTTAAATTCATAATTTTTATTTCTCAACATAATTCTCTTTTGGCTCCATACATTTTTTTATGCCTTATTTATAGTAAGAACTGTCAAACTCCTAAAATAACCATCAGCCGCAGTCTCCACCTCATCATTGTTGGCAAATCTTTTACCACTGAGCCATTTTTTTAAATTTGGAAATCGAGCATAGTCCAAGGGAGCTAAATGTGGCGAATAAGATGGACGATCAATTCAATTCGAACTTTAATTAATTAAAGTTGGCTATGGCAATAGTAGATGTGTGGACTTGAAGCATTGTCTTGATGAAACAACATTTTCGTTTTAGCCAAATGCAGACTTTTTCCATAATTTCATCACCTAAACGCTACAATAAATTAGTATAATATTCGCCGTTGATGGTTTTTCCTTTTTGAAGATAACTACTAATAATAATCTTATGCACATCCCAAAAAACAGACGCCATGACCTTGCCTGCAGATAGAACCGTCTTCGCCTTTTTGGACACGACTCTCCGATTCCAGTTCACTGCCTTGATTATCTCTTTGTCACAGGTATGAAATGGTGAACTCATGTCTCATCCGTGGTTATAAATCGACGCAAAAATTCAGCTTTATTACGGTGAAACATGGCCAAACACTCTACTGAAACATCTTCTTCACGCCACTGTTTTTGCTCTATTGAAGGCAAACGCGGCAACCACCTCGGGTACAACTTCCCCATCTTCAAATATTCGCTCAATATACGAAATGTATCACTTTTTGCAATACTTATTGTCTCAGCCAGCTCATTCAAATTCAGTTAGCTCACCGACGATTATTTAATACCATTTTGAGGATTTTCTTAACCGTGTCTGGCGTGGACACCTCAATTTATCGACCACTACGGCATTCGTTCAGCTCGTACAGCCCTGTTTAAACTCTGCTATCCAATATTTTACAGTCGTAAACGAAGGAGCAGACTCTCTCAGAGTAAAATCTATATCGGCTTTAATATTGGTTGGACTGAGACTCATTAAATGGAAATATTGAATTACATAACGGTGACCAGTTTTTTTCATGTTTACAAATACACTGAGAACTTTTACTTTCGATGGCTCAAGCAAAACACTAAGCATTGTCTCGCTTTGAAACTTAAAGCATATGTTTTATAAGATTGCCACTTTTCACCAAAATAATATGTTTGAAGCTACTGGCAAAATCTATATTTTCTTATCATTCGGTAAGAAATTTTGAACTTTTTCTTTTGTAACCGTACGATTAATTAAACTGTTCAGTATTTAATTTAATTTAATGAAAAAATGGGTAGCACACGATAGATCCGGTCAGGCCACATCTTACAATACCCATCACGTTACGATCCACAGTGGCATGGACGATTTACAGACTCATAGTCGGATAAGTGGACGTGCCAAAAATTGTTTATTCTATGCATAATATATGGACTTATCTTATTTTTCAACTGAAAAATTTTATTTATTTTTTTTTTCTTGTTAGTGTTTAATATTAGCTGATCAGGTAGGGTCTACTTAAAAGACCTAACGCTAAGTATAGCAAGAAGGCTACCTGATCACTGTAGTGTTTATCAGACCGAAATTTTGGCCACTAGGGAAGTGGCAGAATGGCTGAGATATAACGTCCTCCCCACAGTGGGGATTAACATATTCTTTGACGGTCAAGCCGCCATCAAATACCTGGATTCTGCTTTCCTGAAATCAACATCAGCCTTGAAATACCGCAGATATCTTAACGAGATGTCTGAGCATTTCAACATTCACCTTATGCAGAGCAGATGAACTGGCAAGACTAGGGACAACCTCCAGCCGCGCTGGAGTCCGTGGGCATGCCTCTAGCCACTTGCAAGCTCCTACTGCGAGATAGAGCATATTAAGCAGCAAATGGTAGGTGGGAGTGTATCCGAGGCTGTAACCAATTCAGATAGATGTGGCCTCGCCTACATCTGAAGCGTTCACACACACTGCTGTCGCTATCAAGACCCGACGTCTCATTGCTTGTATCCGTCATGACGGGACACTGTCTGATTGGAAGACATGCAGTGGGATTGAAGATTGCGACTAGTGACTTCTGCAGGAATTGTGGGGATGAAGATGAGGAGGAGTCCACAGAACATCTTCTATGCAACTGCTCCGCCCTAGCGACCAGGCGGGGATCAACATTGAGCTCTTAGTTCTTTATGGATCTGGGAGGTCTGGACGATATAGATATCGTCCGACTTAAGAGCTTCTTGAGGCGCTCAGGATGGTTCAACGGGGGAAACTAGGAACATCCATATCTCTAGTTTCCGTGGTAACACAATGGACTACACAGTCTAAGTGAGTCTGTCTATTCAGACTGCCACACTGCCCAAACCTAACCTAGTGTTCACTAACCACACCCGCAATTGACATGGTCCCTTAAGAATATATTACACATAAATTATAACAGTTCATTTCCGCTATGTATAACTTATTTTAATAAATGCTAAAAATTTTGTAATATTTCTAGAGGTGAAGTTAGACCTTCTTCGAGCAAGTTTTATCCCACTGGGGCAACTTGCCATAATTGTGACGTTTGCAAGAAGAAGTATCGTTGACGACGCAAAGACTCAGCATCAGATAAGTGAACGTTTTAAAAATACTCTCGCCTCATATATATTATATCGATTTTGTCCGTGTTACCAATGAAATATCGTAATTTTTTTTTGAGTTTTCAATAACCCCATAACTATAACTTAACAATCTATAACTTAAGAAAATTATGACCCTTTCCTGTACCAGTTAAATAACATCATTTAAAGATTTTGCTCAAGCTGCAAATGATAAAATTTTTGGAAAAAATAGAAAATTTCCATTATTATAAAGCCATGCTTAATCCTAACATAGACAGACTTTTTCATACTGCAACCGTTTGACCCCATTGAGACCGCTATTGAAGCGGATGTGGTAGCCATTGCCAGACAGTATATGGTAACTACACATTACTTATCCCGTTTTCCTACTCAAAACAAGTATTTTTTAGTATATTTAAATTTCCACGACCACAATTATGGCGGTCTCTTACAAAAGTTCATAAGTTGGGATGATTTTTCTATTATACTGTCTATGAAATATTTCATACCTTGCTTTCAATTAAAGGATAAATAGCAAATTTAAAAAAAAAAAAAATCTTGAAATAGTTACTTTTTTTAAAAGACGTGTTCAGTTTTTGTATGGTTAGTTATTATGTACTGGACCGATCTTGATCAATTTCAAATTTCTTAAAGCCGCTTATTAGACTTGCCGATTACTCGATTATTATTAGTGTTGGTCACACAAATCGAGATGAACGCCGCTTAAAATATGGTAGGTGGTAGTAGTAGAGTCCGAACTTATGACCTTGTACGCGTGGTCACGTATTCTAACCCCGTGACACAGCGATAGAAGAGAATACAACAAATAATAGTTAGATGGGATGAAATTTCCAAAACTGTGATTGTTTTCTTTTTTAGTAAATAATATATAAATTCAATCAATCATACAAATGCGTTGTAATATTCAGTAAGTCCTTATTTGAATGCTCAATGAACAGGAGTTTAATCACATAAGAGTATACCAATAATTATTACTAGTACTTCATAATCAAGAGTTTTCCTAGTACTCTAATCAATTGAGGTGAACGCCGCTTGAAGGAAAACAGCTGGCTATACTGGGATTTTAATACTCCTTTAATCCTCTCTCGTCGAGAACTCCAGTTTAACCAAATATTTGAAATCAGTTTGACAAGTGTTATTAAAGATTTATACTCGAAGGTATTATTGGGATAAATTGGTGTTAGTCCCGCTTGAAGAAAGCGGGGTAGTTACTACACCTGTCACTTAAAGTTTAGATATTCTAACCATTCCGCAAGACACCCTCAGTCAATGGCGAAATAACGTCCTATAATACAGCGTTTTAAGACTGATGTTGACCTCAAATGGAATCTCGTTCAATCAGTTTTAAATAAAGCATGTAAATAAAACAAAAACAAAGCTATTTTCATTGCAATTCATTTTATTGCGAATTTTAATTTACGTCTTTTTATTTTACAGACTTTATTGAATTCAACTTAATGTGTAACGCCCCAGATATCAAAATTTCAGTACCAAAGACTTATAGGAACATTTTCCCCGTTTTTATGCAATGGACAATGACTCCATTATTTGCTAAAAATAACCCAGCATTAGCTTCAAACATCAAATTGAGAATTCCGCTTCAAGTCAATATCAGACTTGAATGAAATATCAGCCTTTAAACACAAATCCACTACTAGGCGACAGGCAAAACATGTTATTGAGAACTACTAAATGGTTTTTAAAAAGGCATATAATACTCATATAAGTCAATTTGCTTTAATTCAGATATAAAACTGTGTAAATTTAATACATTAATTAATCTACTCTCTGGAAAATTGTTTATTTTCAAATCTATTATTGGCTCGGTGTTCACAGCTACACATTCTCTAGCAGCGTAGTTTACTGGCAGCCGCAATAATGAAGGATGCACAATCGTTGGCCTGTTAGAAATGGATTTATAAAACCAAAAGCGTAAATTCAAGTTGCAATTTAAGTCTAGTCATTGCAACTTTATTCAATTTATTTATATTTTTAAAGTTCACGTTGGCAAATATTTATTGAGTTTTTCTAAAGCAAATATTCATACCAAAAACATTCTCTAAACCATTAATACGTTTGTATTTTTCGTTTTGAACTTTAACGGTTTCAAAGCCACTAGTCTGGCAAGGTTGTCAGCTGTTAAATGCCCGTCATCTGAAGTGTTATGTATTTAGTGATAGGTTTGGCATTTACTAATATGGATCGTTTGACAACCGAAGAACGCGTAAAAATAGTTGAAATTTACTACAAAAGTGGTGGATTCAAATGTGGGCTTTCAATCGAGCAACATTTTGTTTAGAATTAAAGCTTATTTCTCATTCGGTAGTTACGTCAACAAGCAAAATTGTCGCATATGGGGCTCGGAGAACCCAGAAGTGATGGTCGAAAAGTCATTGCATCTGGAAAAAGTGACTATTTGGTGCGCTTTATATTCTGGCGGTGTCATTGGGCCGCATTTTATTCGAAAATTGCGCTGTAGGATGCTGAAAAGGATTCACTGCTGCGACCAATCCAGAGGCGATCATTTGAATGACATTATATTTCGTACATAATGGCAAGGTCCAAGCATTATAATGAAATAAAAGTTTCATCGAAATTATATCTTCATGTGGGTTTCATTTAACTTTGCTTCAAAACGAAAAGTGGATAATACTATATGAAAGTTTATGAACTATTATTTTGGCAAATCTAACAATGAATATGCAATTTAATAACTTATGGCAAGTGAGCACATTTGTCAAAAATTGGCTATTCCCCTTACCATTCTCTTCATAATATATTTTTCTGACAATACTTATATGACTATAAAATAGTAGTAGTAAATGATAAATCATTTTCTGGAAATGTTAGTAAAGACTTCTGTGCACCATAGGTAGCAAAAACTACAAAATGACTAAAATTGCTGTATATGTGTGTTTTGGAAGAAAAACATGATATATTCGTTAATGTTTAATAAATCTTGGTTAAACATTTCTCAAAACCCTGAAAAATTCCTTCTCCAGATGAAAATAGTAAATGATACATATACCTATATAATTTTATATTATTTTAAGTTAGACTACTCTCGAAATTTCAGTATAGACTTCTATCGCTCCTTGACATATTGAATGTCTACCATAGGTAGCAAACTACAGATCGTGTAAAATTGCTATCCATCTGTTTTAGGGGAAAAACGTGATAAATTCGACATCGCTGTTGTATCACATTTCACTTAAACCTTGATAGTAGTTAAACGTTTCCTAATATCCCACAGTTTTCCTTCTCCAGACGAAAATATAATGTAACTAATGACGATATTAAAATAAAATGTTACCTATCTGGTGGATTGCTAGCAGATTTGCGTAGATGCATTCGTCTCTCAATCATATAAAAATACTTGAACATCCCAAACAACTTGACAACAGTTTGCCGTAGCTCTCATGTCACACCGTCTACAAACGAGCAAGTTGAGTAAAAAAAAAAAATCTAAATTTCACATTGATGACGCCGACCGAGTGACGGATGAGCCGTGTCATTCGATGTTAATGTTGTGACATTTATCATGGGCGCACACACGAACAACAGAGTCCGACCAAATCAGTCAGTCACTCATTCAGTCAAATGCTCACCTACAGCTCTAAAGTGAGTGCATGGAACTTGATTAACGCATCACCGGTATGATAATGACTGACTTACCACCGGATTCTTGCCTCTTGAGGAATGTTCAATAATTTTTAATACTGAAATGTTGCCAGTTGATACTTTCTTTGGCTGTTGGTTGTCGCCTGTCTAGGGAAGTTGTATCAGAGTCAAGAAGAGATTCTTATCTCATCGAGTGCGTTGTTGTAGCTATCGAATGGCGTGTGGTCCCACTTGTCAGATGTCGTTTGTTTATTTGGCTGTCCGTCTGTCGTGTGTTGTTATTACACGCTTTGTTAGTCCGTGATTGCTACCGACAATTAGCCGTTGAGGCGTTTTGCTGCTCTTGGGCTAAAGGGGCGAAGTGTTCAATTTCGTTGAGTACATTTGGGAAATCATCGGGAGGTGATAAGAATTGTCATAATTAGTTTGACAATTTTCTGTTGTCATTTTTTTTTTTGTTTTTTTTTTTTTTTGTTTTTGTGTTACTTCCAAAAAAGTGAAAAGTATTGATTGAGTTATGTTTTCATTAATAGAGACATTTATGACAGTACTTTGAACATTTTTCTTTACATTGGCATAGTCATAATATTTTTAGACGAAATTTTAACACATGTTTGCTGTTATTGTGCTCCAACATTCCGCTCAATTATGTGATTAATGATGATAATACGTTTACTTGCCTCCACACAAAACTACAGTGAGTACGAGTACACACGCTTTGTCACCATTTCTCCACTCAACATTAATTATATGGGCGGAATACTTTGTGCACGTTCTATTTTCGCCTGAATATTATTTAAATAACATTACTTACCAACACCGGCCACATGAATTTTCTTCATCCATGGGTAGAT
>JAHXMU010037132.1:0-16708 GCA_019455685.1 Philornis downsi | reverse complement strand
AAAACACACATAAATCTAGGATTTCGATAAAACATTTACGAGTATTTCATTACCATGCCATTGTGTACGAAATACAATGTCATTTAAACGACTGTATTTGAATTGAGTGCAGCAGTAGATCTTAATTTTTTTTTAATGTAATTTTCGACCCCTTTTTCGCACATTTCGAGCGGTACCTCGGCGACAATTTGACGAATTTTAGTTTTCAAATGCTCCAACGTTTCGCAATTACCCGCGTGAGCACAGTCTTTTACGTAGCCTCACAAAAAAAGTCTAACGACGTCAAATCACATGATCTTGCTAGTGAGTTGACGTTGCCAAAACGTAAAATTACGTTCTCTGAAAAATTTCATGCAATAAAGCTAAAAGCGGTCGTGTTGAGTGGCTCGCGGCACCATCTTGTTGAAACCAGATATCGGCCAGTTCATAATCTTCAATTGCAGGCCAAAAAAGTCGGTTATTATACGGCCATAGCACTCTGAATTGAAATTTGGATTATCCGCCACACTTTCACTAACAGGAGCGAGATTTGGTGATGCACAGGCTTCAACTCATATCTGTAACTCTTCTAATATCTTCAAATTTCTTTATAATCTTCCATAATAGATAGATTATGACAACTATAATCGCCTCGTAATGCATGAAAAGTGCTAACGTTTTAATCGCTAATTTTGTAGTAAGTTTAACTATTTCCACGCAATCTTCGGTTGCTAAGCGATCCATATTTGCAAATGGCAAACCATTCACTGAATAAATAACACTTCAGATGACAGGTATTTAACAGCAGGCACACTGGCAGTTTGGTAACCCGACGGCGGCTTGGCGGTCTAATTTGGGTAACCCGTTACATTGAATTATTCAATTTTTCCGTGGGAAACGTAATTTCTTTGGTACTGTCCAACAACCACACCCGTAACTACTGCGGTTCCCTGCAAATGTATTGTACATAAATACATAAATATGTACTGTGTATGTACATAAATTGGAATGCTTTCTGCCCAAATCTATCAAATATCACACCATATTGCTTTATATTAACGAACAAATAGTAGACATTTTAGTAAAATTTGTTGCAATTTTTAAAAATTTGTATATTGCCAGGATGTACAAGTTTCATTTCCTTCGTGCCAACTGTGGCACTTGCCAGCCGTAGCATCGTCATCGCCATAAATAAATAGACGTCTCAAAAATTTTCCCTTCTCCCAATAAATGAATCGATTTCACCCGCTTTCCCAATGAAAATTGGTATCTTCTGTGTTGGGATGGCAAGAAAGTAATTTCGGTTTTTGCTCAAAGTAAATTTCATTTTTTTTTTTGTCAAGTATTTAATTTCAATCTCCTACATAAATGTCATTTTATTCAGTGATCTTCTGTCATCGTTCAGATAACCTTTTAATCACAAATTGAAAAAACGTCTAACCGTTCCCAACAAAATACTGGAACAACTCGGTTTTTAGGGTTTCTTCTGTGTTGAAGAATTTTCTATCGAACAAATTTTGCAGACTTCGGAATAAATTAAAATCCAAAGGTGCCTGATTAGATCAGATTTATAAGGCATCAACTTCCATCCAAGCTCTACTATTTTTTGTCTAGTCTGCAAAGATGATTTGGTTTTATAGTTGTTATGATGGAAACTAACATCTTCGTGATTTAACAATTCAATTCTTTTTTCAATGCTACATCAAGCATCATCAGCTACTGGCAATAGCTCTAAGAGTTTATGGTTTGGTTCTTTGAAAGCAATTCAAAGTAAACTTCTCCCACAAAATCTCACCAAATTGTCAACATAATCTCTTTTTTCACCCTTCGATGAAGTTTTATCGCGGTTATCCTGCTTGAACCAGGATCTGTTTCGGTTGACATCGTTGCAAAGAATCAGTTTTGCATCTCCAGTGATAATGAGTATTAAAAAGACATGATTTTGAGTATAGAACCTTTATCAGCGCTTATTAACCACCACCATATATAGCTATTAATTATTGAATAAAGGTTATAGTTTATTTAAAAACAAAAACACTTAAAATGTCTACTGTTCCAGAGTTGGTCTAAGTCTTTTATAATTATGCTTACTGAGCCCATATCGCTTATATATTGTCCATAGTGTAAAGAATGTTACACCAAACTATCGCCACATAAGCGGTCATGTTAGAAATACCCCCGTATTATAAATTATGCATCATTTACCCCGCTTTTCGTTTTTCTTCACGAATAAGGCGGAATCTTCAAAGATTGGGATGGTTCATTTCAATATCTGTAAAATATAGTCGTATATTTATTTTAATTTGCTAATAAATGGTGAGCTAATTTACTTTATATTCAAGAAGTAGGATCAATCTGATTTGATTTTGCCTAATTTTGATTTTAACCTGCTTATGAGTTAAGTTACAAGGAGTCCTAATGTCAAATATCAGCTTTATATCTCAAACGACGCGACCTCCATCGTGCCCTTAACAAATGCGCGAAATATATGTATTTTACGGAACCACAAATGAGTCTTTCTAGTTGTGGTTGGTATACAAACATGTTAAAGTTTAAGGTCACATGTCAAAAACGGTAGGGGCCAACTGATCCAACATCACTGGTTAAATGAGACAATATGTATATTAAGTCTTGAGTTATTTGACCGGGTAAAATTTAACTTAGTTCTACAGAACTACCTACAGACGTTTAAACAATTGTGATAAACATTATAATAATATAAACATAATAATAGGATATATATAGCTGTCAATTATTTTTATTGACGATGTCTGAAAGAGGTAGTCAAATCACAGCTTGTTTTCAGCTACAGAAAGTCGTAAATTTATGTTGATCTAACACGCATTTCAAATTATGGAAATAATGATGCTTTTTATATGGGAACTATCAGAAGTAGTATGGCAATTCGGTTATATCCAGTCTCAGTTCAAAGTTTGAGAAAATGTTACTGCTGATAACTCTGTGTTCAACACACATCCTACCAGGCAGATAGACGGACTTGCTAAATCGCCGCAAAAAGTCCTGAAACAAATATCGCCTTAAGATACCTATGTATCCTTCTGAAGATTACACTTTTCTTTATATCAAATGATAGAATTAATCTATTAGGTGCTCAATTAAGTTACCGCTGTTTGCCAACAGATGGCGCCAGCTGTAAGTGCTTCTCGATTCTGCCATAACCTGAACGTCATGAGCCAAACCCCAACACAATAGTAATTTTCTTCTGAAGTGATATTCTTTTAGTTGTGTGAATATGTATGATTTTGTGCCAAATAATTGTCATATGCGGGAAGTATAGAAACTTGGGTTCCTTATGAGTTGAAGCCAAGGGACGTTGGGCTTAAAAAATGGATTCATTACAGTAATCCAAAGAACAAAAAGTCATTAGGGCTGCCTCTTATTGGAAACATCCCTAGAAATAATAAATTTATTAGATGTAAGTTCAGTTTATATATGCGCAAAGTTTTGACATATTTTGACCAATTCCGAAAACAGCCTGCCCCTATCTATGAAATTTCGGGCACCTTTCTCAAGCAATTTGGTCCCTATTGTGCTTTTAACAGAAACATAAATTGTTTAGCTTAGCAGATGGACAAGCTTATATCGGCATAGGCTTTCACAATGATCAGAATATATACTTTATGGGGTATTAGATCACGATTTATATTTGTTTCAAGCGGAATAGCAATCTTAGTATACCGACCATGGTGGGAGTATAAGAATTATTTTATCTCAAATTTTTACCTAGCATTAAGAACTGCACAGTCCACATCTCACAAAAAAAGAAAGAAAATCTACAAGGGATAGATATATTATTGTGCGAGCATAAAATATAGGTTTTTAAGAATATTGTTGAAGATATGTTGAAAAAATCACATTAAGTAAACTTCACGTCTTTTTTGCTCTCCTAAACAACTGCGTTTTTTGAGAGATCCCTCTATGAACATAAGCATTAGGTATATGTATTTTATATACATATTTACTTCGATATATTCCTACGCTATGAATATCTGATTTTTAACACTTCCCTCCCCAAAAAATGTTGAGCCATAAATATTTTCTTATCTAATGAACTGAATAATAAAAATAACCATCTTTTAACCAACTGCTTACAGTAATTAAGTGATAAATTAACCAACAAATAACAATTATTGGCATGTGCTACATGTAAACAAAACAGGTAAACTATTTGTTTAGACTCATCGCTACCAACGATTTAATACTCACATAACCTCACATTTGTTGTACGTTGTAAGTCAACACGCTATTATTCAATGACATACTGCCCCCAGTATGGAACCGGCAGCAATGGCATGAACAACAACAAAACTAATTATAGTAATCAAATGTTTGGAGGAGTGATCAGTGATGTGGTCGTCATATGAAGTGAATACAAGTTGTCATTTCATATCATATCGCATTTGGACAAGTTACAAGTGACGAGTGCATTTGGTCGCATGTTCATCAAACCATTAAGCAAATGAATAGTGAGTGGACTGGTTAAATGGACACCGGACACAAGGAGATCTACTAGGAAGAACGGGCAACATCAGACACAAACAGATCTACCACGGACGGGCCTACAACGGCTCAATGTGTGAGAAACCATTTAATAAACCAACTAACGAAATAGTAAAGTAGTAAATGTAATGAACTACATATGATGGTGTGACACAGGTTCGTCGTTACTTTTGGTTTAATAACGTGCTTTCTGTGGCTCTGGACGAACATTTGATTAATCGGTTTTAAATGACTTTTTAGTGGAGTTGGCCGAACGTGTGTGCATGTCCGTCTGTGGATTTATTGAAAGGAAGAGATACACATTGAAACTTCAATCTCCTCTACATCCATGTCATGCATCCTTTAAATCAGTCTTTAGAGTATACCAAAAATGAGAGAGTTATTTTTATAAATTTAAGTTAATTTGATGGATTTGTTGTTTATGACATACATAAAATAGTATTATGGGAAAATATGACTGTACATAAATATATATTTTGGTATATCTAATGAACCCAAGTCGATGGTTTTCTGTAAACCTGTGCATTCCCAGTGGGCATATTGTAAAACATTCATAATTTCGTTACTACAAATTGGCGATCAATGTATCATTATCAACATACATCCATGCGACATATGTATGTATGTTGATGGATGTTATGGTACATGCACCATTAAAAACAAAAAAAAAAAAACAAGTGTCATGCTGCTTTCGGTTGTTTAGGTTTTGTAGGCCAGTTCAGAGCAGCCTTTCTTTAACTAAGGTGCCGTTTTGTTATCATGTGTCTAAGAGATGTATAGATGACGTAGAGATAATAAGCTTGTTTCATTTTATTCATATTATAATAAATGAATACAATCAAACCTGTCTAGTTGAGCACCTGACTAAACTCAGCGATTTTTATCTACACCGAAATATTTTGGTACACAATTGGTTCATTTTAACTGAATAACCTGATATCCTGATCGCGTTTATATCCATTTAAGAATCATCAAATCCTATTTCTACCAAAGAGAACATTCACTTTCTCCTTTCTACCCATATCAAATTTGTATTTGTATCCCTGAACTTAATTAAAATCTATGCCGAAGTAATCCATATGCATAATTAATCCATCAGTAGTCCTGTTCTCTGCTAAATGCACATATAAAAATCTATGCCGTAGAAAGCAAGTTAGTCCATCAGTCCTCTTCTCTGCTAAATGCACATAGAAGGTGTGACCTTTAAGCTAGATATTGGAGGCTGAAATACGCTGCAAACACGTCTCGTGTTAAAAGCTAGATTGAATTCGAAGAAAGCCGTTTCTTATAAAGTGGACATTATTTAGGTTAACTTTAAGAATTTTACTATGAAGAAACAATATTCTATGATATTGCACATTTACTAGAAACCATTACCCCAATCACGATTAGATGGAGTCTCTAACAAGCCCGCTTATCTGGCAATAGGTCAATACAACGCCCTCTACACTGTACACTGCAAGTCCAACATGTCCATACAAAGACTGAATCTGGATTTTTTTTTTTGGAATAATAGGCGTTTTCAGTATTTTTGCGAAAATTGCGTAATTTATTCATTAATTAAAATAAAAAAAGGAATTAAAATAGATACCAGAGAGGGTCATTCCATCTGTTATAATTTTAAAGAACCCGCTCTAGATATGGGCATGGTTATTAATAAATTCTAAAAGTATAATTTTTAATTGGAAATTAATCTGACAGTGGAATTATCTGACAGTGGATCGGTTCTCTACACTACGGATGATAAGTGATAAATTAGGGAAAATTTGTCTATACATGGTCTGAACCCATATGATGTTTTCCCGACAATTGATAAATTTATTCTTCAAAAAAGGCTTATGTTGAAGAAGATAAGTAGGAGCATTAAAGGCATCGACTTTACGTTGACCGTGGTTAGAGAAAAATACAATAAAAAAAATTTTAATTTTTATTAGAACTAAACCAACTTTTAACCATTATAGACATTTCAGTTACGTAAACTAATTTGCATATACGAGGTGTGTTAAAAAAATACTCGTACATTCGACTTTCGATTATTATTTATTTTTTATGTTGCTATACTCGTCTCGAAGATATGTCGACGGTTTTATCCATTTAGCACGTTTAGTTCGTTTGTGAGAGGCAAGCGTTTTGCGTGTTCGAGGATTTTCTGCTATCGAAAAAAATAACTTAAAGAAGTTGCATCAAATTTTGTGTAAAAAATGGAATTAAGTGCTCAAAAACACTTTGAATGTTGACCGTGGCACACGGTTGGAGCATATCCGTTGGGTCATGCCATGCCATGTTGGGTCATCTTTTCGGAAATTTGTAGCATGAAACGTTTGGCAGCGAAGTTCGTTCCAAAATTGCTGAATTTTGACCAAAAATAACGTTGCATGAGCATCGCTTAGGAATTGTTGAATGACGTCAACGATGATCAAGATTTGCTTAAAAGGACCATAACTGGTGACGAATCATGGGTATATGGTTGTGACATCGAAACCAAAGGCCAATCTTTCTAATGGAAGACCAGGAGAGCCAAGACAAAAAAATACATCAAGTTCGATCAAATGTCAAGGTTTTGCTCACTGTTTTCGACGATTACCATGGCGTAGTATATCAGGAGTTCTTACCACTAGGTCGTACAGTAAATAAGGAGTATTACCTTGAAGTTATGCGCCATTTGCGTGAAGCAATACGAAAGAAACGCCCGGAAGTGTGGGAAAAATGCATGGCTTTTGCATTATGAGAGATTATTTGACCAAAAGCTAACGGTGTTGCTTGCCTCATGCCTCAGCCACCGTATTCACCAGATTTGGCACCCCTGCGACTTTTTCCTGTTCACAAGATTGAAGAGACCCGTGAAAGGACGACGTTTTGCGACGATTGAGGAGATAAGAACCGAATCGCCTAACACGCAAAACACTTGTCTTATGTATGCCTGTCAGAAGCAAACTAAACATGCTATATGCATAAAGCCGTTAACATATCTTCGAGACAAGTGTACCGACATAAAAAAAACATACCTCGTACCTTCACCTAATATTTTTTATCGTTGCTGGAAAAGTGCGAGGAGTGCCAGTTGGGACCTGGTGACTCCTTAACAAATATTCTGAATTTAAGCACAATCAAAGAAGTAATATTAGAACTTTCTAAAGAGGACCGCTGAATTTTTGCTTCTAGAAAGATGAAGAATGATTCTTGCTAAACTAATTAATTTGTATATGCAGTAAGAGGCGAGGCAATCAAGCTCATTTTCGATCTAAAAATTAAGTTTGGAAAATTGTACTGAATTTGGGGTAATTGAATGAAGGATATGAATTTAGGAATATGTGGGTAAAATTACGAATCTTGTACGGGAGTTGGAGGGCGTCGTTTTCAAATTTTAGCAAGTAATGTAACATAACCATCAAAAATCTAATTAATTAAAGTTTATAAATTAGGGTTAAAAGCGAAAAAATTAAATTTGGAAAAATCGGTCAATTTGAATGGAAAGTAACAGAAAGCGTGTGGCAATACCTCTAATTTTCATGACAAATTTGAGCAAATTAAGTACAACTGGTTGAAAGATATGGAGATAAGAATGTATGAGTTAAATGGGCAATCTGTATGAGAGGTACCAAAAGGGGAGTGGTTATTTGGTAAATTTTTGAAGGCTTATAGATAAGAAGTCATTATATTCAAAAGAAAAAAGTCGTAGGTTACTGCAGCCCAGTAATTTGAAATTAAAGAGGGATGAATGAATGAGGAATGAACTGAGTTTTTAATTTGTGTGGAAGGTACCGGAAGTGGTGTGGAAATGCTGTCCAAAGCGACTAAAGTAAGAGTATGTAAGAGATGGGAATATAAGAAAATATGGGCTATATTGGTCATTTGTATGGGAGGAACCTGAATGGGTGCAGTTAGTTTCTCAATTTTTTCAAATTCTAACAAGCGTTATAAATAAGTCCGTTGGGCAACAACTTAAATTACTCTAGTTGACGAATATGGGATTACATGGGAAACCCCGTATTTCGAAAATTCTGTCAATTTGTATGGGAGGTACCAAAAGGGGTCCATCGGTATAGCTAATTTACAATACCCCGATACGATGTGCCCATTGACTAAAAGGAAAGATGATAAACGGATACATGGTTGACGCTTCTGCGGACTGCTTTCTATGGTGATAGATATTGCCAATATTTATGTCGCGCATCGAACTTTGGTCCGGTCCACTAAAATGTTGTAACATTAAATATGTGATAATGTTTCACATCCTAGTAGATTTCATCACAATTTTGTGATCTTGGCTAGAGATTGGCTTTGAATGATCCCTTCTCCCCAATACCAATACAGGTCATTTGACCCGAAAATTAAAAGTAATGTTAAGTCAAGCATTTATACCACAAAATAGCGAGGAATAGTAAATCTTGTGTTCTCAGAAAATAAACCCGAAACTTTTAATCTTAAACCCCAATTGAAAATCTTATATTTATTTAAAATTTTCTCAAATAGAAATGAAAAATGTAATTTTCATATGAA
Source organism: Philornis downsi (assembly GCA_019455685.1). Taxonomy (NCBI): domain Eukaryota; kingdom Metazoa; phylum Arthropoda; class Insecta; order Diptera; family Muscidae; genus Philornis; species Philornis downsi. The sequence continues at coordinate 7,708 of JAHXMU010037132.1, read as the reverse complement.
ATGTAAATGTAAAAGGAATATTGTAATTTTCAATTGGAAACGGTGTGATAACAAACCTATTGCACATGTTTCATAACTTCCTACCTTTTATGTGACGTATAAACCGATTTATAATTATATTGAAAAAAATCAGTCAAAAAACCAATTGATTTTCAAGGTCAGACAGCTATAGAATTTCTCATGTGATTTATGTCATCAATTAATTGTTTATGATCGATCATATAAAGCATTTGTTTGCTACTTTGATGTCTTATATGATCGGCAGAGGAGGTATGTCTAAATATGATTGCTAGCCGAAATTGCATACGTTGATTTATTATATATCATAAAGTCTAGTTTTTATAGCTGACTACACTAAAATATTTTATTTTTTAAAAAATGTAAAATAAAATTTCTTTTTAAATCGTTTTTTATTGTGACACCGACAGCTCTTGCCCATTCAATATATTGACACAAACGCAATAGAATATTTTCGCTGTTTGAAATGGAAAAATTTACGCTTCTTGGCCAACGTTACAAAATATCGTCAATTTACTTCCAAAGTAAGTGTGATATTGCACAAAAAAGGTAAATTTTGAATAGTTGAAAAACATCTTTTCGCGTAGTAAACAAGCAAACTTACCATATAATGGCGACATCGTTGAAATGCCAACGCTGAGCGACTGCAGTAGTGGCATGAATACTGCTGTCAAGTTAATATTTACATATGCTGAAAGACATTATCTTTCCAGAACTACGTTGAAACAAAATCTCTTCCAAGTCTATGTGATTTCCACATAATTAGATCTGTTTTTTCAGAATTGTAACAACAATTGTTATATAAATAGGTTAAAAAAAAAACACATTTTCCGTTGACTCCAAGATTTCCTGAACTTAATGTATCAGACTTTTATACGTTTACTGGATGGAACGTTTTCTTGCATATTTATTACAAACAGTTCGTTTACAAAACAAAATGGATTAATTTGGACACGCTGAAGTAATTTTCTCTAACGATGATTGAGACAATTCCCGCTGCAACCGAATCATTTAAATTCATAATTTTTATTTCTCAACATAATCCTCTTTTGGCTCCATACATTTTTTCTATGCCTTATTTATAGTAAGAACTGTCAAACTCCTAAAATAACCATCAACCGCAGTCTCCACCTCTTCATTGTTGGCAAATCTTTTACCACTGAGGCATTTTTTTAAATTTGGAAATAGAGCATAGTTCAAGAGAACTAAATCTGGAGAATAAGATGCGCGATCAAGCAATTCGAACTTTTATTAATTAAAATTGGCTATGGCAATAGTAGATGTGTGGACTTGAAGCATTGTCTTGATGAAACAACACTTTCGTTTTAGCCAAATGCAGACTTTTTCCATAATTTCATCACCTAAACGCTATAATAAATTAGTATAATATTCGTCGTTGATGGTTTTTCCTTTTTGAAGATAACTAATAATAATAATCCCATGCACATCCCAAAAAACAGACACTATGACCTTGCCTGCAGATAGAATCGTCTTCGCCTTTTGGGACACGATTCTCTGATTCCACTCCACTGCTTCTATTATCTCTTTGTCACTGGTATGAAGTGGTGAACCCATGTCTCGTCCGTGGTTATAAATCGACGCAAAAATTCAGCTTTATTACGGTGAAACATATCCAAACACTCTACTGAAACATCTTCTTCACGCCACTGTTTTTGCTCTATTGAAGGCAAACGCGGCAACCACCTCGGGTACAACTTTCCCATCTTCAAATATTCGCTCAATATACGAAGTGTATCACTTTTTGCAATGCTTATTGTCTCAGCCAGCTCATTCAAATTCAGTTAGCTCACCGACGATCATCCAATACCATTTTGAGGATTTTTTTAACCGAGTCTGGCGTGGACACCTCAATTTGTTGACCACTACGGCATTCGTTTTTTCAGCTCGTACAGCCCCGTTTAAACTCTGCTACCCAATATTTTACAGTCGTAAACGAAGGAGCAGATTCTCCCATAGTAAAATCTATATCGGCTTTAATATTTGTTGGACTGAGACCCATTAAATGGAAATATTGAATTACATAACGGTGACCAGTTTTTTTTCATATTTCCAAATACACTGAGAACGTTTACTTTCGATGGCTCAAGCAAAAACACTAAGCATTGTCTCGCTTTGAAACTTAAAGCATATGTTTTATAAGATTGCCACTTTTCACCAAAATAATATTTTTGAAGCTACTGACAAAATCTATATTTTCTTATCATTCGGTAAGAAATTTTGAACTTTTTCTTTTGTAACCGTACGATTAATTAAACTGTTCAGTATTTAATTTAATTTAATGAAAAAATGGGTAGCACACGATAGATTCCGTCAGGCCATATCTTACAATACCCATCACGTTACGATCCACAGTGGGGTGGGCGATTTATAGAGTCATAGTCAGATAAGTGGGCGTGCCAAAAATTGCTTATCCTACGCATAATATATTGACTTATCTTATTTTTCAACTGAAAAATTTTATTTATTTATTTTTTCTTGTTAGTGTTTAATATTAAATGATCAGGTTTCGGGGTATACTCAAAAGATTTAAAGCTAAGTATAGTAAGAAGGCTACCTGATCACTGTAGTGTTTATCAGGCCGAAATTTTTGCCATTAGGGAAGTGACAGAATGGCTAAGATATAACGTTTTCACCACAGTGGGGATTAACATATTCTCTGAGAGTCAAGCTGGTAAATACCTGGATTCTGTCTTCCGAAAATCAAATTCAGCCCTGAATTGCCTCAGGATCTGCTAACGAGATGGTTTAGCATTTCAACATTCACCTTATGTGGGTGCCAGGCTACAGGGACATACCAAGGAACTGCAAAGCAGATGAGTTGGCAAGAGTAGGGACAACCTTACAGACTTCAGCCGCGCTGGAGTCCGTGGGCATGCCTCTGGCCACTTGCAAGCTCCTACTGCGATATAGAGCATATATAGTTGCAAATGGTAGGTGGGGGTGTGTCCGAGGCTGTAACCAATCCAGACAGATGTGGTCTCGCCTACATCTGAAGCGTTCACACACACTGCTGTCGCTATCAAGACCCGACGCCTCATTGCTTGTACCCGTCATGACGGAACACTGTCTGATTGGAAGACATGCAGTGGGATTGAAGGTTGCGACTAGTGACTTCTGCAGGAGCTGTGGGGATGAAGAGGAGGAGGAGTCCATAGAACATCTTCTCTGCAATTGCTCCGCCCTAGCGACACCTGGGAGATCTGGACGATATAGATATCGTCCGACTTAAGAGCTTCTTGAGGCGTTCAGGATGGTTTAACGGGGAAAACTATGGACATCCACATCTCTAGTTTCCGTGTTAACACAATGGACTACATAGTCTAAGTGAGTCTGTTTATTCAGACTGCCACACTGACCTAACCTAACCTAGTGTTCAATAACCACACCCGCAACTGACGTGGTACCTTAAGAAGCTAAAAAGAAGCTAAAAATTTTATAATTTTTCTAGAGGTGAAGTTAGCCCATACCCGTGGACGATGCATCAGATAAGTGAACGTTTTAAAACTACTCTCGCCTCATATGTATTATCCCGTGTTACCAATGAAACATAGTATTTTTTTTTTTTTTTTTGAGTTTTTAAAAACCCCACCAATAACTAGGGCTATAACTTAAGAAGATTACGGTCCTTTTCTGTACCAGTTAAATAACATCATTTAAAGCTTTTACTCAGTCTGTAAATGATAAAAGTTTTGGAAAAAAATAGAAAATTTCCAATATTCTAAAGTCATGCTTAATCCTAACATAGACAGACCTTTTCATACTGCAACCATTTGACCCTATTGAGACCCATATTGAAGCGGATGTTGTAGCCATTGCCAGACAATATGTGGTAACTACATATCACTTACCCCGTTTTCCTACTCAAAACAGGTATTTTTTAGTATATTTTAATTTCCACGACCACAATTATGGCGGTCTCCTACAAAAGTTCATGAGTTGGGATGATTTTTTCATTATACTGTCTATGAAATATTTCATACATTGCTTTCAATTAATGGATAAATAGCAAATTTTTGTAAAAAAAAAATCTTGATATATTTACTTTTTTTAAAAGACGTGTTCAGTTTTTGTATGATAAGTTATATGGACCGATTTTGGCCAATTTCAAAATTCTCCTGCCTATGGACATGTGATATATTTATTCCAATTTTTAACCTTTGATTAAACTTTTGACATTCATGCGGATAGATGCGCAAACTAAGGTCGACAAATGTTTTTGCGGGACTTAGAAACATTTCTCCTCATCCTATCGTAGTGAGTATGAAAATATTTGGTAAAAAAAGTTGATTCGACTTGTTTGTTTTTAATGTTGCATATTAGGAAAGCAAAAACAAAAGCAAACTCCCTTGAATGCTATGTTTAGGAAGAGCTTTTCACATTCAGCTTATCGCATTCTAATTCTAGATTCACCCAAAAGCATCTACATTTTAACAGATATTTGGAACAAAATTTTCAAAGCCGCTTATTAGACTTGCCGATTAGTCGATTGTTATTAGTTCTGATCATACAAGTGGAGACGACGGCCGCTCAAAATATGGTAGGTGGTACTATTAGATCTCGAACTCATGACCTTGTACGTGATAGCCCTGTATTCTAACCCCGTGACACAACCATAGAAGAAAATACAACAAATAATAGTTAGATGGGATGAAATTTCCAAAACTGTGATTGTTTTGTTTTTTAGTAAATAATATATAAATTCAATCAATTATACAAATGCGTTGTAATATTCAGTAAGTCCTTATTTGAATACTCAATGAACAGGAGTTTAATCACATAAGAGTATACCAATAATTATTACTAGTACTTCATAATCAAGAGTTTTCCTAGTACTCGAATAAATTGGGGTGAACGCCGCTTGAAGGCAAACAGCTGGCTATACTGGGTTTTTAATACTCCTTTAATCCTCGCTGGTCGAGACTTCCAGTTTAACGAAATATTTGAAATCAGTTTGACAAGTTTTATTAAAGATTTATATCAGGATGAATTGGTGTTAATTTAATACATTAATTAATCTACTCTCTGGAAAATTGTTTATTTTCAAATCTATTATTGGCTCGGTGTTCACAACTACACATTCTCTAGCAGCGTAGTTTACTGGCAGCCGCAATAATGAAGGATGCACAATCGTTGGCCTGTTAGAAATGGATTTATAAAACCAAAAGCGTAAATTCAAGTTGCAATTTAAGTCTAGTCATTGCAACTTTATTCAATTTATTTCTATTTTTAAAGTTCACGTTGGCAAATATTTATTGAGTTTTTCTAAAGCAAATATTCATACCAAAAACATTCTCTAAACCATTAATACGTTTGTATTTTTCGTTTTGAACTTTAACGGTTTCAAAACCACTAGTCTGGCAAGGTTGTCAGCTGTTAAATGCCCGTCATCTGAAGTGTTATGTATTTAGTGATAGGTTTGGCATTTACTAATATGGATCGTTTGACAACCGAAGAACGCGTAAAAATAGTTGAAATTTACTACAAAAGTGGTGGATTCAAATGTGGGCTTTCAATCGAGCAACATTTTGTTTAGCATTAAAGCTTATTTCTCATTCGGTAGTTACGTCAACAAGCAAAATTGTCGCATATGGGGCTCGGAGAACCCAGAAGTGATGGTCGAAAAGTCATTGCATCTGGAAAAAGTGACTATTTGGTGCGCTTTATATTCTGGCGGTGTCATTGGGCCGCATTTTATTCGAAAATTGCGCTGTAGGATGCTGAAAAGGATTCACTGCTGCAACCAATCCAGAGGCGATCATTTAAATGACATTGTATTTCGTACATAATGGCAAGGTCCAAGCATTATAATGAAATAAAAGTTTCATCGAAATTATATCTTCATGTGGGTTTCATTTAACTTTGCTTCAAAACGAAAAATGGATAATACTGAAAGTTTATGAACTATTATTTTGGCAAATCTAACAATGAATATGCAATTTAATAACTTATGGCAAGTGAGCACATTTGTCAAAAATTGGCTATTCCCCTTACCATTCTCTTCATAATATATTTTTTTGACAATACTTATATGACTATAAAATAGTAGTAGTAAATGATAAATCATTTTCTGGAAATGTTAGTAAAGACTTCTGTGCACCATAGGTAGCAAAAACTACAAAATGACTAAAATTGCTATATATGTGTGCTTTGGAAGAAAAACATGATATATTCGTTAATGTTTAATAAATCTTGGTTAAACATTTCTCAAAACCCTGAAAAATTCCTTCTCCAGATGAAAATAGTAAATGATATATAATTTTATATTATTTTAAGCTAGACTACTCTCGAAATTTCAGTACAGACTTCTGCCGCTCCCTGGCATATTGAATGTCTATCATAGGTAGCAAACTACAAAATTGCTATTCATATCCATGTGATAAATTCGACATCGCTGTTGTATCGCATTTCACATAATGTTAGGAGTTAAACGTTTCCTAATATCCCACAGTTTTCCTTCTCCAGACGAAAATATAATGTAAATAATGACGATATTAAAATAAAATGTTACCTATCTGGTGGATTGCTAGCAGATTTGCGTAGATGCATTCGTCTCTCAATCATATAAAAATACTTGAACATCCCAAACAACTTGACAACAGTTTGCCGTAGCTCTCATGTCACACCGTCTACAAACGAGCAAGTTGAGTAAAAAAAAAAATCTAAATTTCACATTGATGACGCCGACCGAGTGACGGATGAGCCGTGTCATTCGATGTTAATGTTGTGACATTTATCATGGGCGCACACACGAACAACAGAGTCCGACCAAATCAGTCAGTCACTCATTCAGTCAAATGCTCACCTACAGCTCTAAAGTGAGTGCATGGAACTTGATTAACGCATCACCGGTATGATAATGACTGACTTACCACCGGATTCTTGCCTCTTGAGGAATGTTCAATAATTTTTAATACTGAAATGTTGCCAGTTGATACTTTCTTTGGCTGTTGGTTGTCGCCTGTCTAGGGAAGTTGTATCAGAGTCAAGAAGAGATTGTTATCTCATCGAGTGCGTTGTTGTAGCTATCGAATGGCGTGTGGTCCCACTTGTCAGATGTCGTTTGTTTATTTGGCTGTCCGTCTGTCGTGTGTTGTTATTACACGCTTTGTTAGTCCGTGATTGCTACCGACAATTAGCCGTTGAGGCGTTTTGCTGCTCTTGGGCTAAAGGGGCGAAGTGTTCAATTTCGTTGAGTACATTTGGGAAATCATCGGGAGGTGATAAGAATTGTCATAATTAGTTTGACAATTTTCTGTTGTCATTTTTTTTTTTGTTTTTTTTTTTTTTTGTTTTTGTGTTACTTCCAAAAAAGTGAAAAGTATTGATTGAGTTATGTTTTCATTAATAGAGACATTTATGACAGTACTTTGAACATTTTTCTTTACATTGGCATAGTCATAATATTTTTAGAGGAAATTTTAACACATGTTTGTTGTTATTGTGCTCCAACATTCCGCTCAAATATGTGATTAATGATGATAATACGTTTACTTGCCTCCACACAAAACTACAGTGAGTACGAGTACACACGCTTTGTCACCATTTCTCCACTCAACATTAATTATATGGGCGGAATACTTTGTGCACGTTCTATTTTCGCCTGAATATTATTTAAATAACATTACTTACCAACACCGGCCACATGAATTTTCTTCATCCATGGGTAGAT
>JAHXMU010037131.1:0-25896 GCA_019455685.1 Philornis downsi | reverse complement strand
AATATCCTTTGCAATGGGCCAAAAGTGTAAGGTGTGCTAAAAAGGGGAACATTGCTAAGGTTTTATCAAAAAATTCTCCGCAATAAAGCACAAAATAAGTAAAATGATATATACCTCCATTCCTTTAGTTGAAGCTATAATCATATCGTTCTGAAATCCTTTACTTACAAGTTATAGAAGTACAACGGATTTTTGCTAAATCGGCCAACTTGGATGTGTGAAATTTTAAGAGGCGCGTCAATCCAACCCAGTTTCATTCGCAGAACTAAGTTTATCGAATCCCAAATGCTTGTTAAATTAAGCAGAATGAAAATTAATGAAAATAATGAATCTAGAGGTATATGGGTTGAATTAGATCATTTGTGAGGGAATATCGATTGTTTTTTAATTTTTTAAAGAATTATAATGGAGGAATACAATTAACAAAATTGTAAGTACTGCAGTCTACGAATTAGAGATTAAAGCAGAACAATTAAATTTGTATAAATCGGTTAATTTGTATGAAAAGTATCAGAAGGGGTCTGATAATGATAATATTTCCCATAATTTAGTTCATGAACTATATTAAGGGTACCAAATTTGAAGAAGTCCTCATAGCTGCCTAAAAGATGTTGTATAAGAAATGGGTTAAATCGGTCATTTCTATGGGAGGGACTTGGCAGATTTTAATCAAGTTTCACATAGAAGGTACATTAAGTGTACCAAATTTGACAGAAGTCCCCATAACAGCCTGAAAGATAGTGTAAGAAATGGGTTAAATCGGTCATTTGTATGGAAGGGACTTTGTTGATTTTAATCAAGCTTCACATAGGATTACAAGACAATACAATGGTCAAAAACTTAGAGTATTGCATCGTACTGATTAGAAATTACAGAGAAAAATTGGAATTTCGGATAATTATCAAAGTGTGGAGTTCTCTTTTCACTTGCAGGCCTTACTTCAGAGTCCACGGATGTTTAAAGTAAGTCTCGCCGTGAAGACCTTACCCACGCTGTGCTAATCACATTGGGCATATTACAAGTTGACTTGGACTATCTAAGAATAGAGCTCAATGTACGCCTTGTTAGACTGATTTTTATGCAACTGAATAAATGATACGAACCAAAGAATATGCCGGTTATATCAGCCAATTATATGGGAAAATCCAGAAGAAAAACATTGCGTAAAAATTTTAATTACTGAGGTATGCGAGGTATGCAGAAAAAAACGGAAGTTCAAAAAATGGATCAATTTGTACGTGAGTTACTTTTGTACCGGTTCCAAATGTAAACAAACTTTGTAGTTTTGATTAAACTGACCGGACCAAGTCTAGCGTGTTCTTTCTTCTTAACCGGACATGACTGGGAAAATATTGAAGGTTTTGAGCAAGTGGGTTTGAATGGGAGGACAACTTGGATGTATAAGACTTTTTCTTATTTCCTCGAAAATATAAGAAATGTATAAGTCTATGTGCATGTTATCATTCCTAATACACCATGGGGTACCATACATTTGTCGCCAATATGGGTAACTGCTTTTGCATTGCTAAAATAACTCCCATTAAAAGGTAAAGAAAATGCACCTTAAAAAACTGTTTCCTTCCTAAGACAATCCTATGTTAAATTCATTCGTGATTGATCAAATTTTCTCTATATTGCTCCAAAAATTGCTGTGATGCATTATCTCATTTACAATGCCGTTTTTTAACTGATAATATATAAAACTGTGCGAAGCTTTAATAAGCTTAAAATGTTATGAAAAGTCAAAAAAAAAGAGATCACAATAATGATATATACCTTTGTTCCTATGGGGGAAGATGTAAAAATATTTTTCCTTGCATCCCATGATTGGGATATTGAATAGCTCCCAAGTTCGGTGATCTTACATCTTCCAGGAGCTTGTACCTACACGTCATAAAAACCTTGAATAAATTTTAAAATTTCGCAAATAATTTTACTTTTTATATATTGGCTTTGAAATGCTATAGAATTTCCTTTTTGAGAAACTAATTTTTATAAATACAAATTTGAAACTATTTAAAACTTACGATTGGGTGGAATATATTCCTTTATTTAAATAATCATATAATAAGTACCATCGTACAACTGGACCGACTGTACTTCCCACACACGTCCTATTTTTTATGATCACTGTAATGGACCAACTACGTAACGAAAATGATTTTGCTAAAATTTTAGTAAGCTTATCAATCACTCGATGGCCGCATACTCGTATATTAAACGTTACGACCAGTATATAATACAAAGGAAATAGAATATTGAATTGTTTTAGGCCAGTATTCCGCTAAATATATAAAATAAAACTATTTTCGGGTTTGATTTTGTTTCGTTAGCTGCCCCCCCCAGTTTGATGATATTTTCAGTGAACTTCTTGAATGAAGATTGACATTTTTTATGTGGCTGATATGCACGATATGGACCAGAAAGCTACGAAAATTTGTTTTCATACTCGTTTATATACAAAATAATATGTATCGTGCTTCTATTTACTGATCTCATTTCAACTTATGCGTATTTTTGTCATTGATTTGGTCTGGTAAATTACATACTTTAAAATATCTCCTCTTTCTTTATAGGATATCGAAAGGATGTAACTATTAAAAAAAAAATCCCATAAAATATAAAAGCAATTTCGCCTACAACATAACTGAATGTTCAGAGGTAATCGCTACTAACTATGCATAATCAGGATACAATTTTTTGGCATCTCCACAGCCATATTGTCCTGTATCATTTCATGTGTACTCATAGCAGTTGTGCATCAATTATTTTCATGTTTTCTCTCATATTTACCTCATTTATCACAGGCTGTTGCTGCTGCTGTTGCTGTTGTTGTTGTTGATTTTGAGCTTGCTGTTGCGCCTGTTTCTTTGCGCTAACTCTTTTTGGTTTTTTGGACACCGGTGCTATTGGATTGCCATTAGCGTCGACCTTTTTGCGTACGTTCTTTGTATTGGGTAATTTATTATCTTTCTTCCATTTCATACGTCGATTTTGGAACCAAATTTTAATTTGTCTTTCGGACAACACCAACGTGTGAGCAATTTCAATGCGTCGTCTGCGGGTTAAGTAGCGATTATAATGGAACTCCTTTTCCAGTTCAAGTATTTGATGACGTGTGTAGGCGGTACGCTGTCGTTTTGGTTCCATTCCGGGTTGATATGAGCCATTTGCTGCAAAGAGAAAAGATGTAAGTTGTATTAGTTTCGTAGCAAAGCGATATATGTATAATAAGATATTTACAAATATGGCAAAAAATTCATCCTAAACTGGATATAAGGCAGATGTAATTATGATTGATTAAAACTTGCATTTATGCCAGGATATATTTATTACATATTACTACATTTTGAATGTCATTTCCTAAAGTGTGGAAATACTATTATAAAACTGAAAAAATATACAAAATTTTACCACTAATTTCATTATTTTAGATTTGTTTAAATGTTATTTTTATCACTATTCCCGTCTTTGTCAAAGGCTGAAGGCTAAGTACATGAAAACTATTCAAAATAAGTCATGAGGCAACAAAACATCAAAATCGTTAAGCTGATCTTGAGGAATGCCTAATAAAATGTTGCTTAATTCAATAAATGATGAGCTGACTGTTAATAAATCTTCGTGAATTATGTAGCTTATTTATACTTTCATCCGAAGGAATGAAGGTAAATATAATACGATAAGGCAAAATTAAAACGCCCAGAAGGAAGGACTTAAAGTGCTAACTATCTTGTGACAAAATATGTTTCATGACTTTTATTTCATTCATTCATTTCATTAAAGTCGATTGAAGACCGCCTGCCTATCTGGCTGACTGGTAGACATGATAACTGCCGTAAATCTTCATAAAGTATCTTATATTTTGGTACGGAATAAATCGGCTTCTGGTACCTCCCATACAAACTTACTTATTATATCAAATACAAATTTTCCCTGTAACCTCTATTCCGTAGACTGTAGCAAAATATGTTTTTGGTACCTCCCATACAAATGACATATTAAAACTATATATACTTTGGTTTATATTTTTCAAACCGCCACATTCAGCTAAATTTGTCACACATCATGCTTTTAACGAACTTTATTCTGAGAATGAAAACGAATAGCGTTGCCTATTTGGGTGTGCCACTTTTGGCTAAACTTTGTGCAACTGAATTAATGATTCATATACGAGGTGTGTTAAAAAAATATGGTGTATTTTCAAATTTCGCGGGCTACGTACTCGTTCATTCGACTTTCGATTATTATTATTTTTTTTATGTTGGTACACTCGTCTCAAAGATATGTTGACGGGTTTGTCCATATAGCATGTTTAGTTTGTTTGTGAGAGGCATAAATATGAAGTGTTTTGCATGTTAGGCGATTTTCTGCTATCGAAAAAGAACGGATCATAGACGTTGCATCAAATTTCGTGTAAAAAATGAAATTAAGTGTTCAAAAACACTTGAAATGTTGACAGCGGCATCCGGTGATATCAACAACCGATTCAAATGTTGAGAAAGTGAGGAAAATTGTTATGTAGATCCTCGAATAACAATTAGAGAAGTTGCTGAGGATGTTGGCATATCGATTGGCTCATGCCATGCAATCTTTTCGGAAATTTTGGGCATGAAGCGTGTGGCAGCGAAGTTTATTCCAAAATTGCTGAATTAGACCAAAACAACAACGTCGCATGAGCATCGCTCAGGAATTGTTGAATGACGTCAACGGTGATCCAGATTTGCTTAAAAGGTTATGACATCGAAACCAAAGCCCAATCATCCCAATGGAAGAGTCCAGGAGAGCCAAGACCCAAAAAAGCACGCCAAGTTCGATCAAATGTCAAGGTTTTGCATCAGGAAATAAAGAGTATTACATTGAAGTTATGCCCGTTAGCGTTACGCAATACGAAAAAAAAGCCCGGAATTGTGGAAAAGAAGTTCATGGCCTTTGCACTATGATAATGCACCTGCTCAGTCATCTTTGCTTGTGAAAGATTATTTTGCCTAAAACAACACCGTTATCATGCCTCATTCACCGTATTCACCATATTTGGCCCCCTGCGACTTTTTCCTATTCCCAAGGTTGAAGACTCCCATGAAAGGATAGCGTTGTACGACGACTGAGGAGATAAAAACCGAATCGCTGAAAGAGCTGAAGGACATATCAAAAAGTGCATATCAGAACCGCTTTGAGGATTGGAAAAAACGCTGGCACTAGTGTATTATATTTGAGAAGGACTACTTTGAAAGAGATAAAAGAGAAATTGATGAATAAATATTTTTTTTTTTTTTTTTTTTGGGAAAAATGAAAGTTCACCTTATTTGTTGAACACACCTCGCATATGATATATGAAAGCTTCGTAAAGTCTCAGAACGAAACTATGTCGTATTGGCAGATTGCAGCAAACTAAGATTATAATATCTAATAAACCTACAAATGCCCGCTTTGACCCATGTATTCTTAGATCCACGTATCTCAAGCAGTTGAATTGGACTGAGCCAAATTTGGCACATATTAGGTTTTTGAAAATCTTTGTTCTGAGGACGATAGCAAACTGCATTGCCTCACCCATTCAGGTACCTACTAAACAAATTGGCCGATTTATCAACATTTAATTATTCTCCTTGTAAACGCTAATACGTCATCGTCAGTGACTTGAAATATAATGCACGGTAAAATGTGAAGAGGATGAGAAAGCAGTGTTCCTTCTGTTACCTAATATAAAAATAGTCTAATTTAATCTATACACAGGGTGGTGTACGAATCGTTCCACAAACACAAAACGTACTTACTTTTTTTTCTGAGTGAATAATCTATTTATTTTTTTATTTGCAGGTTACTATTTAGGTTTATTGAAATGAATACTTGGGATACCGAAAAGAGAATTTAGACAGTGCAGCAATAACATGCTTTGCAGTTCTTCACTTTCGTCCAAAGGGAATTCAGGCGGGAGTTTGGCGGCACTCCCCCGTATAAATGGACCATTGTGAGGTGGGTAAACATGTTTGCCGAACCTATAAGCATCGTACGAAGACAGTACCATCGAGATCCCTATATTGGAGTTAGGAGACGGTCATTACAGCGGATAATTCGTGATGATTTAAACTTTCTTCGGTACAAAATCCGCATTACAAGCAAGTTAAACCGTTTGGTTTTCCTATTCGCCTCGAACTTTACCAAAAAATTATTGGAATGACCGAAGAAGACACAAACTTGATAAATCGCTTGTTTATGCCTGATGAGAACTATTTGATCCAAACGGCAATGTAAAAAAAACAAAAACATTGCCGTACATGGGGTGAATCTAGTCCAGAAATACTTCATAAGACATAACTGCACCCAGAACGAGTCACTGTTTGGTACGCAGTTTCATCAAGGTGCATTGTGGGGCCACTCTTCTTTGAAGAAAACGGTGTAACACTAGCTGTCAATGGGGGACGTTATTTAAAGATGTTGTAAGAGTTTTTTTTAGCCAGAACTGCGCCGAAGACATATCAGTTTCAACAGCATTTGTTTTTAGCAAGATGGAGTATCTGCACACATAGCCAGACCGGTTATGGCGGAGCTTCAACGAAAATTCCCAAATAAATTAATATCCACAAACTCCATTTTCCCCTGAACCCCCAAAGGTCAACTGACCTACCTGCATCAACATTTTTTTATGGGGATGTGCCAAGTAAGAGGTGTACAAAACGAAACCAAGGAATTTGACTGAATTGACGCAGTCCACTAAAAAATAATTGAATCGACCCCGACTTCAACCCTTTAGGCCGTAACGAAAAACTTTTGGATCAGATCACATACGAGGTATGTTCAAAAAATAAAGCGAATTTTCAAATTTCGCGGCCTACGCTTTGCGACGATTGAGGAAATAAAAACCGAATCGCCAAGCACGCAAAACACTTATCTTATTTATGCCTCTCACAAACAAACTAAACATGCTATATGGATAAAACGGTCAACATATCTTCGAGACGAGTGTATCAACATAAAAATAATAATAATAATCGAAAGTCGAATGGACATAAGCCACAAAATTTGAAAATTCACATTATTTTCTGAACACACCTCGTATGCCTGAGTGAGCATGGAGGTCATTTGCGGAATATTATTTTCAAAATCATTTTGTTATATAAAATAAAATTGAATTTCCCATACAATAAAATAATAAATGAAATATGTTGACTACAAAAAAGATATGTGAACTCCTTATTGTAGCATAATTGATGCACCACCTTGATTTCTAGATTTCTGTACTCCTAAACACCGCCATCCCCATTAATGTACCTCACATGCAAATTTGCCAATTTAACAGACACCAATGATTTCTCTGTAATTCTTCAGCAGAAGACATTAAGTTAGAAACTTCATAACTTGCTTTAACTTCAGAATGTTATAATTTTTGTCCCTCCATTAAGCACTAAGTGATAACGTTTATTGATAAGCACGTGGCGATTTGCCATGTCCTTTCTCGCACTCCACACATATTTGCAGCTATGCAAAAAGACATTGGAATGAAGGTATACGGAAATTGAGTTCGGTTTAAGTGTACTATTTTTATATCTTATTTTTAAAATCTTATAAAATAGTAAAATATTTCCGCCTTTCATAATTTTTCCACTTAAGTGATTAGCTATAACTGAGCCATTACAGTATTTTGCTATTAAAATTGCCAAGTTCATAATTTATAGCCAGCAATATATTTTCCACTTTAATTTTTCAAACACTTTCTGGTTTAGTAAACACTTCGTTAAATTCTAATGAGAACCACTCTCATTTCCGTCTCATTACAATTAATTACGATGTCAAATTTTCTTCAGTAGTTCCAAACAATTGAAATCTTTCAAAACTTAAGGGTTTTCTTTTCTTAAGATCAATAGCATAACATTTGTCAAATGAAAGTCGTACTAATATTAAAAAAAAAGAACATTAGAGAAGGGAAGAACTTTTCCACCATCAACAATTTAGCCTACAGCTGTGCGTTTGTTGTCCCACCCAGCGTGTCATTTTACAACTTGGTAAAGTTCTAGGGCAATTTTTTGAGCCGCTTATAATTATTCTCTCTTACGCTGGCCAATATTATCATAATTAAAATAAAGGGCGAAAAAACGTGGCGGTCTTTTGACAAACACCCAAAAAGAGTTCTGCGTTAGCTCACAATTCGAATTTGACGTTTTACGCGTCAGGATAATTAATCAACTTCAAAAGATATGACGAAATTGTATTCAGTAACAACTGTGTAACAGATAAACTACAACTGACGCTTTCACATACACACACTGACACACAAATGTAAGAATTTATATAGTATTCCGTGTATGTAAGTCGGAATGTGCTCAAATGACTAAAGTCAAACAACCTTAAAGATATGCGTAAATACCTCTTTGCCGGTGCCCTTTTTTCCAGCGCCATTCCCCACTATTTATAAATGAATCAACCCCTTTTATAAGGCATTAAGGTGAGAGAAAATAAAAAGGTAATGGGTATGCCATCAACTTGAGTTAATTTCAAAATAAATTCACTTCTCACACCTGCTGCCGTCCTCTCAAGAAAAAAAAGTAAGAGTATCGTATCAATTGTGTCTTAAGCTCGCTAAGGTTCGCTTTTCATTTGTATTCATCTACAAACTTTGACAGAACTTATCAAAATATATGAATAAAAGTTTCCTTTTTCTCCGCTTGAATTCATTACTGTTTGATTGAGGTCCGGATGAAAGAATGGTTTGTCATTAGGTCAGCTTTAAGTGAATTGGATAAAGGATTGAGGAGTTCCTTTATTTGCCGTATAAGTTAGTATTGATAGAAATCTTGAATGTTGGAAACGGACAGAATTGAGTTTGAAGCTGAATGTCTTCATTTAAATGAGGACAAGTATTTTAGAAAAGACTTCAGATGAAGAGTTGATGCGTAAGGAATCAATTCGTGACCAATGCATAGATTGACATGTCGCCCTAATCTTGATAAAAGAAGCTGTGGTGCTGCGAACTATTATTTACAACTTATTACACCAGATATAAGCAAAACTTGAGATTTGTCCTAGTGTAAGTTTTGAGAGATTTGACATTTGCGTTTGGTGGACAAAGCATCTGATAATGAAAAAAAAAAATATTTGAAAAGAGAACATTTCTCTCAAAATATTGAGATTCATTCTGTGCCGCTTTAATTTATTTAATTATAACTAATTTAGAGAGTAAATTTTGGATAGAATACTTTTATTTTTTATACATATTCAAAGATTTTCCGATTTTGAAAGTTCAGTTCCTTAGTGTTAATGTTAGTTCAGGAGATATCTCGATATAGTCATATATCAAGATATCTACGCCAAATATAGGCAAATATTGATATTTTACTAGCGTAAGTTTTAAGAGATTTGACATTTTCCTTTCTAAATTGAGTTAGTGGACAAAACATCCGATAATGAAAAAAAAGTATTTGAAAAGGGACACTTTTTCTCGAAATATTGAGATTCATTCTATGTCACCTTACTTTAGAAACCAAAGTATAGATAGAATACCTTTAATTTTAAATATATTCTCAGATTTTCCGATTTTGAAAGCTGCTTGGTGTAAAGTCATATGTCGAGATATTTACACCAGATATAAGCAAATATTGAGATTTTTCTAGTGTTAGTTTTAAGAGATTTGACATTTTCCTTTCTAAATTGAGTTAGTGGACAAAGCATCTGATAGTGAAAAAAAAGTATTTGTATAGAGACAATTTTTCTTGAAATATTGAGATTCATTCTGTGGCACCTTAATTTAGAAACCAAAGTTTAAATAAAATACTTTCCGATTCCGATTTTGGATGTTCAGTTCCTTTGTGTTAATGTTAGTTCCGGAGATATCACGATGTAAAGTCATATATCAAGATATCTACGGAGCTAATATCAACATAAAATAACTAAAATTGGAAAATCTTTGAGTATATTTAAATGTTTTCCATTTAAATGTTATAGTTTATACATTCAGTTAGTTCAGAATAAAACTCACATAAAGCCCTATTTGGGTGTTTTTCAAATGTTATTACAGATAAGATAAGCCAATACGATTTTTGAAAGCCAATAAAAATATCAAAACAAAATGAACACAACTAATCCAAGTGGTTTAATTATAGTAAATCTAAACTGGAGGCACTTTTTTAAGAATTAACTCCAGTTTGTGAAATATTACGCAAAATTTGAAATTGTTTACCAACTTGAAAGCCTTTATTTGCCAGTGGCGTCTTAAGAGTGGAAGTAAACACATTTTTTTGTACTAAAGATTGGTAAAGCATTTTCTCATATTTCCTCTAAATTTCGATATATCGTATACTGTATTGAAATTCTGGGAACCTCAAAATCTTTGGAATTTGTCAAAAAAAAAAAAACTACGAGGAATTGGTCAGTTGCAAAGCTCGCTTCAGGCGATTGTCAACATTTTATTCTTCTCTTAGTTGGCTCAACTGTCCTTTACACTCATGCGGAGTTCAAAAGTGATCCATTATTTAGTTTGTTTTTAGTTATCGATTTTGTCAGTTCATCTCAAGTGTATTTTGCGATTTTTGTATTTGATGAAAAAATATTGAACCAAGGATTTATCACAATTTTTGTCTTGCAAATAGAATTTCCTGTATCGAATCAGTGAAAACCTTTTAAAAGGCTTACTACGGTGAATCACCTTTGTTAAAACTGTACGAGATGTGCTCAAAAAATAAGGTAAATTTTCAAATTTCGCGGGCTATGTACATTCGACTTTTGATTATTATTATTATTTTGTTGGTATATTAGTCTCGAAGATAAGCTGACGGCTTTATCCATACGAATATATCATGTTTAGTTTGTTTGTGAGAGGCATAAATAAGACAAATGTTTTGCGATTCCGGCGATTTTCTGCTATCGAAAAAAATGAATCAAAAAAGTTGCATCAAATTTTGTGGAAAAAATGGAATTAAGTGCTCAAAACACTTGAAGTGTTGACAGTGGCATACGGTGAGAGTGCTTTGAGTCAAAAAAATGTTTACAAGTGGTACAAGCTTTTCACAGAAGGTCGAGAAGATGTGAAGGGCGACGCTCGTTCTGAACACCAACATCCAATGAAAATGTTAAGAAAGTGAAGAAAATTGTTATGGAGAATCGGAATAGGAATATCGGTTGGCTCATGCCATGCAATCTTTTCCGGAAATTTTGGTCATGAAGCGTGTGGCAGCGAAGTTCGTTCTAAAATCGCTGAATTTTGACCAAAAACAACATCGCATGAGCATTGCTCAGGAATTGTTGAATGACGTCAACGATGATCCACATTTGTTTAAAAGGGTAATAACTGGTGACGAATTATGGGTATATAGTTATGACATCGAAACCAAAGCCCAATCATCCCAATGGAAGTCCAGGAGAGCCAAGACCAAAAAAGTACGCCGAGTTCGATCAAATGTCAAGGTTTTGCTCACTGTTTTCTTAAATTACCATGGCGTAGTGCATCAGGAGCTCTCACCACAAGGTTGTACGGTAAATAAGAAGTATTACCTTGAAGTTATGAGCCGTTTGCGTGAAGCAATACCAAAAAACCACCCAGAATTGTGGAAAAAAATCATGGCTTTTGCATTGTGATAATGCACCTGCTCACTCATCTTTGTTTGCGAGAGACTATTTAGTCAAAAACAACACCATTATCATGCCTCAGCAGATTTGGCCCCCTGCGACATTTTCCCAGGATTGAAGAGACCCTTGAAAGCACGGCGTTTTGCGACAATTGAGGAGATACAAACCGAATCGCTGAGAGAGATCAGGGACATACCAAAAAGTGTATATCAGAGCTGCTGCGAGGATTGGAAAAAACGCTGGCACAAGTGTATTATATCTGAGGGGGACTTCTTTAAAGGAGGTAATATAGAAATTGATGAATAAATAAATATTTTTTGAGAAAAATGAAAATTCATCTTATCTTTTCAACACACCTCGTAGGCATAGAAATGGTGTAGTACATTCAAAAGCGTTCAAGAAGGGGTGGAAGATTTGCCTTGCTCTGATCGGCTATAAACATGCCAAAGGGGATCAGCCCTAACCCCACAAACATAAGACCCATTATAACTGGCGACAAGGCATGTGTTTACGATTTTGATATGCAAATCAGTCAACAAGCCTTGGAATGGTGTCGAAACCGAAGAGAACCACGTCAGACTCGATCAAAAGTCAAGCTAATGTTGACTGTTTTCTTTGGTAGTCGCCGTGCAGTGCATTTGAAAATTTACAAGCGTGTCAGGCGGTAAATAAGGAATATTCTAAAGGCGTTATTCGGCATTTGAGGGTTTAAATTCGGCAAATTTGTTGGAAAAAAGTAAGGATTTTGCTCCACGATAACAACGTCATCAAAAATCACCGTATTAACTAATATGATTAAATTTCATTAAAAATTTCAGGCTTCCGTTTTCAGTCTGCAAAAAAATAGAGTACTAAACTAAATGACGGATAACGGTCAAAATTCGCTTCAGCCTGGAGGATAGTTGTGCCAGCTTAGCGACAAACATAAGCGGGATTTTTAAACGATTATTTACCTGCATTTTTTACGAAATACAACATTTAAGTGAATACATTTAAGCGGATTTGTCAATTTCGATCTGGCCCCCTATGAAATTTATTATACTCCATTATCGAACTCCCCAGCTTTTAACTAAATCCAGCAATGGGAAAACATTTACCTTGACTCATCATTGGCCCTGTCTCACCACCTGGATGTATCAATTACAATTTTATTGTCATATCCTTTAGCCGTCCCTTTAAACACCAATTTTAATATTTGTTTTTTTTTCAGTTTTATTTACTTTTTTTTTTTTATTTTGTAACAGCATATTATTTCAGCATATAGTATTTCCACTTCTGGACAATTCACAAATGAATAACAAATTCTTGATGACGTATGACTTCGTGATGTTGTGAGCAAAGTAAAGAAGAAATACTACAGCGTGCAAGTGATGTAGTCGAATTGGCCACACTTGGATAGCAGACATTCAGTCATGTAATGGTAACCGAAAACTAGAAACCAAAATGTAGTTGCCTTGTCATCGTTGATGAAAAGGAGGACGATGATATTTTTTTCGTTCCATGGCAGCCATGGCAAGCCAAATGTAACAAAGGAAAAGAGTGCCAATTGTGACGATTACAGCTTTTGTGATGAAACGGCCAATTTATGAAATGAAAATGAAATCCAAACTGAAAAATAATAAAATATGCTTCATCACATGATGTGCGGAATGAAAGAGCAAGAGAGAGAAAGTGCAGAAAAATGTGAGAAGTAACGCAAGTGATGCGTTTGTTGGGTCCCAGAGTTAATATTTTGCCTTAGATAGTAAAATCATAACGATGGTAAAAATAACGGATTCAAATTAGTCTGTCAAGTGCGCCGAGCTGTCGCCAGGCGTGCTCTGATTAGCATATATGGAATGGAAATTAATGCGAAAGAAAAGTGATGAAAGAAAAGCACAGATTAACAATTTTAAGTGAACATCTATTTCAAATTCGTTCGATTTGGGAAACATTTAACACTTTTTCAATAATTTCTTCCGTCGCTTTGGATCGTGTTTACTCTAAAAGTGTCAAAAATTTAGCAAATATGAACAACAAGCAAAATATGACAGTTTTTCATTTTGTGTAATGGTACCGGGTTACCCATTCTTCGATTACAAAAGCAAAGTTAAATAAAACATGCGTAAAGCTACGATATACACGAAACTTTTATTTCCTTACAATGCTGGGACCATGCCATTATGTACGTAGTATACGTAATTTTTTAAGATTTACATTTTTCAAATTGGCAGCACTGGTTGGTAATGGCGTTCAAACGTCATCGGCCAAAGTGAAAAATTTACAGTATACTCTGCTATTTCATCATGGAAAGTCTAACAAACGAGCAACGATTGCAAATCGTTGAAATTTATTACCAAAACTCGTGCTTTGTAACAAATGTGCATCGTTTGATACGACCATTTTGTGGTCGCCATAATCGATCTGCTGAATCAACAATTCGTGCTGTTATCTCCAAATTTCGCACCAAATTTACTTTGTTGGACATAAAACCATCGACTCGCATGTGTAGAGTGCGTACCGAAGAAAATATTGCAGCCGTAGCGACCAGTGTTAATGACGATCGTAAAATGTCAATTCGTCGCCGTTCTCAGCGATTGGACATGTGCTACTCAACCACAAGGAATTTTTTTTCGCTTAATTGGTTGAGTTGAACTTGGTTGATATGTGGTTTCATCAGGACGAGGCAACATGCCACACTGTTCGTGAAACAATGGATGGATATGTTGAGGGATGAATTTAGTGAGCAGCTTAAATCTCGATTTGGCCCCCAAGTTCTTGCGAATTAACGCCTCTTGATTATTTCTCGTGGGGATATGTCAAGTCGTTAGTCTATTTGGACAAACCGAACACTATTGAAGCCTTACAGGATAACATAACACGTGTTATTGGTAGAATACAGGCCGAAATGCTTGAAAAAGTGGCAAAAAATTGGACCTTCCGAATGGTTATTTTGAGACGAAGCCGCGGACAACATTTACTTGAAATTATCCACAAAAATTAAATGACAAAGACCACTTTATCGAATAAAAAACTTTAATATAGGATGAAAATTTGAGTGTTCTATTCGATTTTTTAAAAAGACTACGATTAAAAAATCACCCTATACAATGTCATTTAAATGACCGCCTCTGGATTGGTTAAACCAATTTATCTCACATTTCGGGTGGCATCTCAGCGATAACCTGACGAATGTTGGATTTCAAATGCTTCAACATTTGGGGGTTATCCGCGTAAACACGGTCTTTGACGTTGCCCCACCAAAAAATCTGACGGTGTCAAATCGCATGACGCTTCCTGGAAACTTCTCATGCAACTAAGACTAAATCGGTCTTATTAAAACCACATATCGTACAGTTCAAAATCTTCAAATTCAGGCCAAAAAAAAATCGGTTATCGTACGGTCATAGCACTCTGAATTCAAACTCGGATTATCCGCCACACTTTTACTAACAGAAGTGATACTTTCGGCGTATATAGCGATGAGTTTCTTCAAATTTCTTTATAACCTAGCCACGACCATAATCATCCCGTAATGCATTCGAATCACCACTTTTGTAGTAATATTTAACTATTTTTTAGCGTTCTTTGGTTGTTAAACAGTCCATGTTTTTGAATGGCAAACCTTTCGCTAAATAAATAATACTTGACGGGTCTTTAACAGCTGACAGCCTTGCCAGACCGGCGGTTTTGAAACCACCATATGTATAAACATATATAAAAAATTTCGTGTGGAGGTAAGTCTGAACCTTAATCGCGTTGAAATCTAAAACAAAAACAAATTCCATTGCATCCCATGAATGTAATGCGTGTAAACTCACATTCAGTAAGTTTGCACCCATTTTACTTTTAGAGTTATATAAAATGAAAAATTGGATTTTTCAGTAGTTTTTTAATTTCATTTAATTTTCGAATATTAATTTACGTCAGAAAAACCTGCTTTTTTGGAATTCCTTTACAGTGGGTATCCAAAACTAATATTAGCAAACTGATATTTTGAGAATTTTGCATAGAATTTTTTGTTTTTTTTTCATTATTGCTTCGAATATTGATAGTTGTAAAACAATATTTTAATAATTTAAACCAAATAAAATTAGTATTAGTTTAATGCCTCAGCCTCTTGTAGACTTTATAGAGGCGAGTTAGCAATACTGTGAATATTACATTATCTATAATATTTTAAGATGATCGAGAAAAAAGAAGAAAAATAAATATATGTATTAGAATGAAAATTATTTCTCAATTCATTTTCTAAATCAGAAGTTCTTCTACGTTGTGTAACAAATAAGTTTCAAGTGAAGTTTTAAACGAAGAAATTCTCGTTTCAGCCTTTAAATGAGGAGGTAAAAGATTAAATTCTTGACTTCGTGAAAATTGTATTCGTTGGTTCGTGGTTTCAAACAAACACTTTATTACGCTTAGATTGCTACTATTTCTTGTATTGGAAGTGTTTTGATTTCTGGTGAACTTTATAGTATGATGGCCTAAATTTGATAGAATCCAGTATATTGACAAAATCGTCGGAAAAACATGTTTATATAAGGAAACAGTCGAAAATGTCATAAGAAGATTTGCCACTATTTTCAATGCCTTTGACTGAACCCTTTGCAAAGATTTTAATTCTCCACTTTTCCTATATCCGTATACAACAGCCAAATAATTGAAATTGCTTTGGATCAACGCCGTATACCCCAATAATCTTGAATTTCGGTCAAATTTATTCTTGAATTTATATAACAATCCGAGAGCTTGCGCTGATTTCATTTTCAAGTGTTGAATGTGACGATCCCAAGAAAGGTTACTTTGAATTTATAAGTCTAAGTATTTTATTCAATTAATATTTTAAATTTGCGTTTTTAAATTAAGTAGCATAATTTTAACAAATAAATATATATGTAATGTTCAAATCCGTTTGCTGGTTTACTAACTTAAAAGCCCCATTTGTTCGAAAATTTATATGTGCAAAAATCTATCATACAAGTTTTGATACAAAAAAAAAGGTTAACTGGTCTCACACCTTTTTGGGTTCTGTTTTTACTCCTTAATATATACAATTTTTAACTTATTGCAGTTCATTTCTAATGCAATTGGCCTATTTCGTGGATTTCTCCATTTAAACCTTCAA
Source organism: Philornis downsi (assembly GCA_019455685.1). Lineage (NCBI taxonomy): Eukaryota > Metazoa > Arthropoda > Insecta > Diptera > Muscidae > Philornis > Philornis downsi. The sequence continues at coordinate 9,236 of JAHXMU010037131.1, read as the reverse complement.
GAGTGGAAATTGATCCTACATTAATATTTAGGGTCGCGTTTTAGAATTTGTGCAACTGTTTTCCGTTGTTAGGGATGCTATTTCATTCATGAATATAGAGAACGCTTTTGCAATGGAAAAATACTCCAAAATTCTTGTTGCTGAATTCTCAACTTAGATTATATTGTAATTACTTTGGAGCTATCTTCCGGCCACTTGCAGTCGGCCTGATAATCTTTGGTTTTGAGGAATTTTTACTCCGTTGCCACACTTTGTAGAGCTCAGTTATTTGCTTTAAATATTATTCGTATTATAAACATTTTTTTTTTTTTTTGTTCAAACTCTGTATTTATTACAATCTGTCCTTGGACATTCAGTAATATTTACATTGGCCTACATTCTACTTATATACTAAAATTTTATTTTTATTCGGGAACACTTCCTTGAGCGTCCCTACTGCTATATTCGTCCTGAGTAGCCAGGTCCTGTGCGGTTCTCCTCTTTAGTCTGGTAAATAATGGTGTTTCGCTCATCAGATTGGACGCCAGCTGATTCGATGTTGTTGAATACGATTCATGTATCTAGCGGAGTATTTTTAGACTTCTTCCTTAATGAAGGGTGTTTTCAACTCTCTATGCAGTTGTTTGTTCGAGAAGTATCGGGGTGCACTGGTAATGGTTCGCAGTACTTTGGATTGAAAGCGTTGCAATACAAAGCGTTGCAATACAAAGCGTTGCAATATAAACCTACAGCCTAGATTTCTTCCGACCCCTAATAAGTGCGTAATGGAATTGCGAATTTTACATTTCTATGAAACAGACTCAAATGTGAGGGTTTCTATAAAACGAATCCAATTCAAATTAAGAATTCAAAATGAAAACGATATCGCAGTACGAAACCGTATATTTATTATTTAGTGCATGTCTTCGATTGTTCGTTATATCTCTTACAACAGTTACGGGTTCAGCTTTAGTTTGTACGTTTTTCTTTAAAGAAAGGAAAGAAAAAAAAAATAAAAACACCGCCACCGCATGTTGCTGCTGTCGTCATACCCACAATGTTTTTTTTTCTTACTTGAACAACACTCGCATGATTTATTACTTTGGTATGACTAAACATTTTTCGCCATTTGCAGACATACTCGCATCATATCCACTGTATTGTTTGTGGATGGAACTGCGAACAGAGCGCGCGGGTTCAATACAATAGCACGAGCAACGATCGAAGCAACAAAGTTTGCACTGTAATGTCATTTCACAGAAATTATGTCAGCCGTTACTTTTTCATGCCACAGCTCTTCGATTTCTGGGATTTTAAATGGATTTTTTGGGTTATTGGTGTCGCCGCAGATTGTAAATGCTGATAAACCGGCTTTAATTCAAATTTTACTCTGTTTCTCTCTCGTTTGCCCTATCCTTAGTTCTGTTTTTGTTTACTTCTGCTTTGGTATTATCGAATTAATCCATTTCAAACATGATCATTTATTGATTGATCGGCATTACTATTTAAGGTTTTCATCGCACCCAAACTCACAGGGTATCCGTATCATGGCATGTAAATACTTTAGATGACTTTGCCATTCAACTTCCGGGCTTTAAATGGGGTAAATCTTTGAGTGGCGACCATATTCACTCATATGCTCATACGTTGGTGGCTTACAGAGTTCATTCATAGTTTTGGTTTGTAAATTGAAATATGATTAATTACCTATTTTATCGTTATTTGTAACGTGAGTGGTACTCGTATTTGTATACAGTAATTATTATTGGCTGCAGATACAAAATGCTGTTTTCATCGTAATTTAACAAGTGTCGATAAAGTTCTTTTTAAGATTAGCGGTTAATGTAGTTGAATTTGTCTTCGCAGTTGTAATTAACATTCGTGATTGGTAATTATTTATACCAGGAAGGGAATCTCGAGTAATTACACTGCAAGCATTAAATCATTTTTAATATTTTTAAAACATAAATGGGAAATCTTTTGAATCGTATTGGTCAATAGGGATTTTCAATAAAATAATTATAAATATTCGTGTTTATTTAGTAATCTCCTGATGTTAAATTTCCAGAATTTTTCGCTCAGTGTAGTGTTACCATGTGAAGGAAAAAAAAACAATTTTAAAACTAAAAAAAAAGACTAAGACAAATCAACAATTCAACAACAGCGGGAGCTGCATCAGCAGCTTGTCAAATGACTGTGCAATTTTTGGACGTTTCTTTATGTACAAAAATAAATATGAGCTCATTGTCATCAGCGTTTCAGCGAGTTGAGAACTAATGAACATATACATAAGCTGGAAAAATTATTTAGTCTACTCAGTAAAGTAATGTAATGTGAAGGGCCAGATTCTGGAGCAATAGAGAGTTGTATTTATAGACCGGTTCAGCCGATAATAAAGCGAGATATTTTGTCATATCTTTGAAAATTAAAAGAATTTATCATAATGAGACTTTCATTAACACAATGATAACAATTATTACTTCATAATGGGATTGTCAAGGGAAACAATTAAAAAAAAGAAAAAAAAGAAATATTGTAAAGCCATATGTATTCAGCAACTTATTTAGATAATTTATATGATATTAGTTATTCATTCGCATATTTTTTGTGGTCTTAGTCAATAATCCTAATTGTGTTGTCGACAATTTTACATGAAATGCCTAGCTAAAACATCGAGCTACATATTAATCGATATCCAAATTAATTTTTTTTCGTAAGTCTGGAAAGGATTACTTATTCGAAATTTAATTTCAAGTTAAATTTTACTGCCACCAATCTCTGACGGAACGACATGAAGGCAGCCATTGAGGTTATGCTTAACCTTTTACCCAATTCTATTACTTTTATCGCCTACAAAGCTTGTACTACCGGGTATACATTATGTCGTAGACTTTTTTAACACTCGCAAATCTAAGAGACAGGATACACACATAAAAAATCGATCAACACGGAGTATGTTACTCAATACATTTCACTACAAAAGTCTGTTTTTACAATTAGCTTTATTTTTGATTTTATTTGCTCTCTAAGCTTTACTCTGGTATCTCCCTCACACATTCACTGATTTTCGCAAATTTAATGCTATTCTTGCAACTCGCAGACCGCAATAAGCTGAAATTTTGACTACTGTATTACTTTATAAAGTAAAATTTAAAAAAATAGCAGTTAACCATGTCCCTTATAGCACTTTCCATAAAAACAAGAACCTTCACCAAAATTTAGTTTCCTTTTGGTTCTGTTAATGTACAATTTTTTTAAATATATAAGAAATCTGTTTCATTTCATATTACATATTCATTAATTTTTTACCTGAAATGAAATTAGAAATCTAAATTGATTCTATTTCCAAATTGAAACATAATGAGATACATATTTTGATTCGGGAAACTGAAACGAATACAATAAATTTTACGCAGTTTCGTTTCTTAGTCTGAATCAGATATGAAACCAAGTGTAGTCTCGTTTCTTGGCAGAGGAAAGTCTCGGCTCCAAACTGAGAAAAGCAAAAATTCTTCAAACAATTTTTTTATTTTATTCTTCAAATAATTTCATGAATTCGTGAGCTTTTAAATATCTGAATATTTCAGTTTTACATTTTAAGAACTAATAAACTTAATAAATCCCTACACATAAAACTCAGTTTTATTTAGTGTTCATTTATAAACATATATATAACATATATATATATAAATATGAAATTTTTGTGGGCTTGAAATCATGAAGCCTTAAAGTCTTGGATCAACAAATATTTGAAAGACTCGAATACTGGATGAAATTTTCTATTATTGAAAAATTTCAACTTCTGCATATCGAAGCTCTGCATTCTTGTGGGATTGGCTCTCTGAATTCATAATTTTCTTTTTCAGGACATCATAATAGATTGACAGATTTTTTAATATAAAAAATTTTAGATTAGTTATATTTATGTTATTAAGAAGTTAGTTAATCATCAGTTACAGATTCACGGCGACGTTAATTTATGTGAACATCAATAAATCATTAAATTAATATTATTTTCCTAATAGAGTTTAAGAATATCGCACTAAAGATATTTTATAGATTAAAGACGTTACTATTATTTAACTGTATATATACAATTAAATTTAATTAATATTATATTAAACAAAGCTGTTTAATTAAAACACTATTAAACGTGGAATCAAAATTGAAAAAAGTTGTATTAAAGCGTAAATTATGTGCCATAAGAGCAATTTTTTTCATTTGTGCCATTAATTTATATATCTTCTCGCATAAAGATCTTTAAGTAATACAACTCAATGTCTTCTTATCTTAGGTTCATGTCCTATTCAATATTGTAGTGAACAACTCATGACCGAGAAGGTTCTATCTGTAGAAACGTTAACAAAAGTAACAAAAAAATTCCTAAAATGCAACGCAATCTCTTAAATAAAATAGAACACTATGATCAACGATTCAATGAACACAATTAGGTACAGAAGTTGAAATTTGAAACTCACGATTTCGAATGTTCAAGATACAATATAGTGGGTATTATAGTAAAGTGTTTTTTACGATTTCTTTTGATATGAAACGACCTTGAATTTTCTTCATACAATTGATGAACTTTTAGAGGAAAAATAATCATAATAATAAAAAGAGATACTATAATAAACAAATAACAAAGAAAAAAACTCGTTGAATGTGCTACTTGTTACTGAGCTCAAACAACATTGTCTGGCTGTTATAAAAGCTTATATACATTCGCATCAAAGTGTTGATAATTTCATTATTAACAGAAATTCGTTTTACGTTTTCGCTTTCATTTTTTTGCTCGCCATCTGCTACCTCTGGCAGTTTGCGTATTCTCTGCTGGAATCCTTTAACAATAGCAATTTTAATTAGCATCAATAACAACAAGAGAAAAAAAACCGTCGAATAACCGCAGAATGAATTTGTGAGTTCCAGGCCAATCCCTGAATAAACATTGCGGAGTTCTCGATGGTGTATCGACCAAACACATAACAAAAACACCGTGCCTTAAATGGTGGGACAGAAGGACAATTTAGATAATAATTCTAATTTCAAAAAGTGGAATAAAATATTTTTTTTTTTTTTTTGCACATAGATAGAACTCTGAGGTCAGATATACCCGGCGGTCCCAAAACTACCCGAGCTGAAGTATAGATGGGGCCAGTAGTTTTAAAAACAATTATTTTGGTGAAAAGTGTCATCCTTATAAAACATACGTTTTAAGTTTCAAGGTACCACCAAAAATAAACGATCTCAGTGAGTTTGTAAACATGCAATAAATTGGTCACCGTTATGTAATTCAATATTTTCGTTTGACCAATATTAAAGCTAAGCTAGATTCTTCTCTCGGGGAGTCTGATCCTTCACTTACGACTGTAAAATATTGGGCACCAGAGTTTAAATGATGCCATACCAGCTGCCAAGACAAACACCGCAGTGGTCGGTCAATTGAGGTGTCCACGCCAGATAGGTTTAAGAAAATCCACAAAATGATGTTGGATGAGATTATTTTTATTGATTATCTTCAGAAAGGAAACCCTATCAACGGTGAATATTATGCTAATTCATTGCAACGTTTAGGTGATGAAATTATGGAAAAAAGGCCGCATTTGACAAAAAAGAAAGTGTTATTCCATTAAGACAATGCTTCAGTTCACACATCCAATATTGCGATGGCCAAAATTAATGAATTAAAATTCGAACTACTCCATCGCGCACCTTATTAACCAGATTTAGCTCCCTCGCACTATTTTCGCTTTCAATACTTGAAAAAAATGGCTCGGTGGTAAAAGATTTGCCAACAATGAGGAGGTGGTGTCTGCGGTTGATGGCTATTTTAAGGAGTTTGACAGTTCTTACTATAAAAACGGTATAAAAGCCATTAAATATCGCCGGAATAATTGTATCGATCTAAAAAGCGATTATGTCGAAAAACAAGGAAAATATTTCCCAACTTTCTGTGACGTTTTTGTTAGGTCGACTACTTTTGCGACCGCCCTCGTACATCTTAAATATTTCAACTTATATTACAGTTAGTCATTTAGTAGCTAATGATAAAATCTTTTTTGTCATTTAACGGTAATTACATTCAAACAATAAAGTACTGCGTGTTGTCCATTTAAAAAGCTTGCTTAAAGGAATTGTCAAAATTATTTTTGTTCTTAAGTTGACACAACTCTCCTCTATATTGACGTGGAGCTTGAGCGCAATCTATCATTTGGTTTGTTTACACTGTTCAATTTTGTCATTTCATCTCCAAAGTGGTTTGCAATCTTCACAATGGATAGTACTATCGAACAAAGAATTGATAGCAGATTTTATACTGCAATTGGAATTTCATGTACAGAATAACTGAATAATAACTGGTTTAACATGAATTTTACCGTGAAGGCCTTACCCCACTGTTAATATTACAATGCGATTGCCAACGCTTCCCAGGGATAGCCAAGTTAAACTTGGACCACCTAGGAGTAGGGGCTGACGCGGAAAACTCTAAATCACTTCCGTTCGGCGACAGTGAAAGGCAAACATAAAATATAGATATGGGGAAAACCTATGCTTGTCCGTACCCCCCGAGAGATTAAAAAGATACAGATGACAGGGCACGAGTCCGAGACCTGCACATGTGTATCCCTACCAACTTCGGTACCAGGCAAAGCCTCCGTTCAAACTCTGCAGCTGACCTACTCCCAGTTTCAACCCCTTGCGGTCCAGTGACTGGTGCCCCTGTACACGAGCAACAGCTGCCGCTTATCAAGCTGAACGAGATTGTTAGATCAGCATTATCTGAACAGTCCCGCAACCGTTCCACCTTCAGGTCAGACTACCTTGAAAAGGTCAGAAAACCCACTTCTCACAACTACGTCGTTGTAGCCCTACGCCGAGCAAACACTCTGGAAATAAACACCGTTGCTCTGGCCAAAACGCTCTGGGTAGAGAGTATGTTGCTGACTATCCAGCCATCACCTGACCTAGGTATCGCTAGTCCCTGGTACAATGCGTTCAAAAGAGATAGAAGGTATGGTGGACCATTTGTTGTGCGCTGGTAGGCTATTAACGTTTTGAACTGAAGTTAACATGGATTAAGTGAAATAATTGGTGACTGAAAATCATCATCTAAGTTTGAGGGAAATGACCGCTAACCTTTTTGTATCTCACGAATCAGTTTGTACCATTGCCATCTCGAAAGGAGATGGAGATTCACTTACATTAAAACCTCTACTCACTGACAACATGAATGCTATCCTTAATTATTACGGTGCTGTGCCCTTGAAATTCTTGCCAGAAGGTTAGGCGACAAATTAAGAATATTATCCGGGTATTATGGGGCAAAGAGCAAATTCGCTGAAAAACGTACGATTTTTAGAATGAAAACATATAAATTGTATTCCGTAATAACGCACCACTTCACAAGGCTATTGTGAACGAATTTCTGAAAATATTTGACCTGCCCACTAAAGCAGTTGATTTAGGGAATGTTGGTCGTACAATATTTAAGGTTGTATAGCCCCCAATATTCTCCTACCTATGGACAATTCGATAGTGCCTGGCACTAATTTTAAACTGGGACTGTCGTTCTCTCCGAACTTAAAAAATTTTAAGCAAAAATATCAAATACAAATACAAAAGCACCAAGTTTACCTGGCGCAGATATAAGTTGTAATGATTCAAAAAGTGGAATAGCAAAAAATTAGAGAGGGGATATACACTTTTTATTCAAAAATGTCCTTTTCAAGTCATTAACTACAGTATCAAATTTCTTTAGTATGCCTCAAATAGATCATTATATATTGCCATTCAAAATGGTTATATGTATTGCGGTGCCACGCCTCTTTGTCCAATCATAACATGATATAGCACATGAAAATTTTGTGATTTAAAGTGATGTATTATTAAGTTTTCATGACGGTTGGAGGTTCATAATGGCCTCCGTGAGGGAGTTTATAAAGGGGTGGGGCAACACCCATTTTTGCTCAAGTATGTTTTTTATGCCATATTATTCATACCTCTAATAGTTCATCAGATATTGTTGTTCAAAAATATTGTTTGCCTACGATTCCGTCCTGGGCGACATGAATATGCCGTGCAAGTTTTATGACAATCAGTTCATTAGTTTAGACGCCCATTCGGAACAAATACACAAATATGCAAAGACTCAAATGTACAAACATTCATACATTTAATTTTATTAATAATTATTAATCTCACTCACAAATGCATTACACTTTATCACGTTCTGACAGAAATAACAATGAGATTTTCACGTTGCCCGCATTTCATCCGCACACTGACTTACATTTTAAATAACGAATGTACTTGTCCATTCCACTGTACCTTATTGTAAATGTTATGGGCGTATAAACGTTAAGGTGCTAATTACGTTTACTATTTATGGATTTCAGCACACCGAAAGGGGAAGACATGAAAAACAAAAGTTGGAGGCAACGCCACAGAGCCATGCCAGGGGTACAAGGTGGGGTAAAGAATCCTTTTTTGATTGGTTTAATAAGGAAAGTTCGGCACAGAATATCTTTGGAATGATACGTACACAGCTTGCTAATGAATTAATCAATTATGTTGTTCGGCTGTTGATGAAATTATATGTTTGCTTAAACGCCAACACACTTTTGCCCTCACATATCCCAGAGAGGGCTTACTTTAAGCGTTATTGTATCTTGCAATCGTCATATTATTTAACTGAAGTCTGAATATGGATGGGCTCATCTGTCATAAATTGCAAACTTCTTAATTTTCAACAAGTCATTGTCGTCGGTTATGTGTTGTTGCTATAGTAGTTGTATGGGCTGAAAGGCCTGGTTAGTTAGAATAAGTTTTTGTATCTACGAGTGTGTCGGTGTATCTGTAGTCTTTGTTGCCTGCTTGGCTTTAATTTACCTACACCAGCCGATACTAGTTATATGCCTGGATGCGAGCGTGTGTGAGTATTGGAATAGAATTCAATACTATATTTTTTTCTCTTTGGGTTTTCTGATTTTTTTTTTTTTGCACCATCAGTATGATGTTGTTTTATTGCGATTGTAAATGTTGTTACTGTTGCCGCTGCTGCTAATGTTGTTGTTGGTGGGCATTGCTGTTGTTGATGTTGTTCGGCTAAAAACAGCAATTGATGAATTATACTGCCAAGTCATCAAACATCAGAGCACTGCTGCTGCTGTACGGCGATGCTATTTTTTCATGGACCTTGCCTTTGGTACTCTAAAACCTACTAGGGGACATGCCATTGAATTCAGTTTTTTTTTGTTGTT